>OLKM01001280.1:20000-70000 GCA_900291075.1 Melanogrammus aeglefinus | reverse complement strand
TCTCTCTCGCTCTATCTCTCTTGTGCTCTCTCTCTTTTTCTCTGTCTATCTTTCTCTCTCCCTCTCTCTGGTTCTCTCATCCCTTCCACCAATGGCGTATCTGAATGCTCTCCCCAGTATCTCTGGATCACCGAGGGCACTCATCATGCTCTTCATGTGACTCCAATCGAGAGGCCGGAGATAGAGAGGGGCTCACAAACAACACGCAGAGGGAAAATAATAAATCGAATCAGTGTGCTCTGTGATTCCATATTAGCGACACACATTCCATACGATCAGGAGTGAACGGTTTGGGGAATGTGGGTCACTCTCACTACTAGTGTAACTGTACTGAGCACAATGATAACAACAACAACAACCATAAACCCCATGACACTGACGGCACACTCACAGTAATGTATGTTTAAATCTACAGCAGCAGTCCATCCACACACACGCACACACACACACACACACACACACACACACACACACACACACACACACACACACACACACACACACACACACACACACACACACACACACACCACACACACACACACACACACACACACACACGCACACATATACACATACACATACACACACACACACACACACACACACACACACACACACACACACACACACACACACACACACACACACACACACACACACACACACACACACACACACACACACACACACACACACGCACACTCTCTCTCGCAAACACGCACACCTGCACACAGACAGACATACACACATGCACACACACTCCACGGTCACACAACAACGCTTTACGGGAGGTCTGTTACAGTGAAGGAATGGGATTTGGATTCAGTTAGTTAAGACCAGAGAGAGACCCCATGCAAGGCTTCCAGAGCCCAGGGCGGCCTACTGGTGTTTTCCATGGACGACCCCGGGGGGGGGGCTCCGGAGAAGGCAAGTGTGAGTGTGTGTGGTGGGTGGGACCAAGTGAGGCACCTTGCAACAGCTGGTTTAAATTATCCGCGGGGTCTGAGGGAGTGGGGGGGGGGGGGGGGGGGGGCTCGGAGACTTCTGGCGCCAGGATCGGGCCAGCAGGTCAGGGAGGATGACGATTACCAAAATACAAGCAGGCAGCCATGGCTCATGCAGATGGGAGGAGGGGGGGGGGGGGGGGGTTCCTGCCTCAAACTGTTCTCAGAAACACGCTACAGGATGGCCAGCCAAGGGCTGTAGGCGGAGCCTCATGTGTGTGTGTGTGTGTGTGTGTGGTGTGTGTGTGTGTGTGTGTGTGTCTGTGTGTGTGTGTGTGTGTGTGTGTGTGTGTGTGTGTGTGTGTGTGTGTGTGTGTGTGTGTGTGTGTGTTGTGTGTGTGTGTGTGTGTGCCAAGTGCTGTAGGCGGAGCCTCATGTGTGTGTGTGTGTGTGTGTGTGTGTGTGTGTGTGTGTGTGTGTGTGTGTGTGTGTGTGTGTGTGTGTGTGTGTGTGTGTGTGTGTGTGTGTGTGACGCTCTTACTTCCATTTCCTTTCTGATAGCCCTTTTCCTGTCAGTGAGAAACTCCTATTTAAATACCCATTTGTTTCCGTTTTTTTTTTTTTTTAACTATACTTTGAGACCTGAGGAGCAGACCAAAAAATATATTTTTCAGGTTCGTCCACATTCGTCCAAATATTTAATGTGTAACGGTTAAATACAAATATTACCTGTTTTAGTCACGGATGTATTCGGTTTGAGGCATGTGGTTTGAGTTTGTCAATTATGAACAACTTTGTTTTATTGCACAGACGTGACCAACATTACATCAAAAACTGACTAGATGGCGACCTGGCGCCCTCTCATGGTCAGACTGTATCAATGAGGGACATAGTTGATGAAGCAAAAGGAAAAATGGCGAGGGCACTAAAATTGGTTGAAAATCGGTTATATAAATAAACAACACTACAAATAAAAGTTTACCTAACAATTATGGATATGTTATATATATTATTATTATAGAAGCAGTTCATATGGTATAGGCCTAATAAATGTGTGAACTAAATATTAGATGTCTATAAATAAATATATCGACATATTGATGCATTGTTTAAATATTTAAAATAGGCAATAATGGCAGCCATGATGAAAATAGCACAGATTAAGTAAATATAACGTTGTTATGCAATGGGATAACATGATATTTCTTCAAATGCTCAAAAAGTTGTGCCGTAAACTTACATTGATTTCAACATGGTGCGACCTCAAGTCAGCCCCCCTATGTGATAATGGAATAGAAGCTGAGCAGTAGGACACATAATTAATGCATGTGGCTTACAAGATTGCTACGGTGCTAAATATTGTCGGGTAACCATGTCATTATTGAGATGAAAGTAGATGTAATGTCATGTAATGTCAAAGTATGACATAGTTAAGAGTAGTCCCAGTATTCGTTGTAATCGGTTATAAAAGTAAAGCTTAGGGTTTGGACGGTCAAGTCCAAGAAAAAACTAGAATATTGATGTGAAGGGCCCGGGGTGTGACCTGTGATGCCCACTCTATGGCGACAGGGGGCAGCCTTGCTCAGTATCAGTGGCATGTAGACTCTTCCAACCAATTGAATGCAACATTTTTCATAAAGTTTCCATCATGTTAACAAACGGGTGATATCTAATAGGCCTACAACATATTATAGTCGTATAGAGAATAAGACAGTGTAACTAGATCGCTTCACACAAATTCCTAAACAATTAGTCAGCTCTTTTGACGTGTGTCCCGAAGGCTGATGGTACTTCCTCCTCACAGGTAGAGGCCTAGAGAGGAAACTGATGTGAGACATCTCCCCCTGTTCACACTATTCTGCAACTGCCATTTGGGAGACAACGGGAGACCACTAACACACTCGTAGTATTTAATGCTAAATGTAGTGTGAGAGAGAGAATTGAGACGCACATTGCGACAGCTGTCTCGGCTTTCTGGCTCGCTGCCGGGAAGTAGCACTTCGCTGGATGAGGGCTGGCCTGGATGCCGGACTTGATCCTTACCTCCCAGAGAGATGGAGGGGTGGTGGGGAGGGTAAATGAGTGGGACCCCCCCAGGACTTTCTTCGCCTGCCTCCTGGCCCCCACGCATCACTCCGCGTCATGAGGAAACGCATTGAGCTCATTGGCTTGGAGGGGGTGGTTCAAGGATCTCCCAGAGACCATCGAGTTAATAACAATATTACTTGTGATGCGATGCACTTACTCATGTAATTTAACTCCCATTGTTGTTGTATATTACACGAACGTGAATGAGTCATGCAGAGGCCTTTAGAAAGACAGACAGGATGCCCTCTGCTGGCCACACATCACAAATATTTTTATATTTGTACCTTTCAAAACAGGTTTGCCAAAGTCCTTGTTCATTCATCATAATGTGCGAATTCTCTACACAATATGATTAATTATAGAGGTTGTATTAATAATATTAGGGTAGAAAAACGGGGTAAATGAATGGAGTTAAGCAAGTGATTAACTTAATAAACAACTAGCTCTGACTACATTGCTCTGCAAAGCTAAATTCTCCAAAGGACAATCCTAGTCCTGGGAACCTCCCTTGGGAAGACTCGAATTGAGCGTTTGTCTTAAACAGTCACAACAATAACCTCCTACCTCTGGGGAGGCGAAAGAGATCACATCCAGCTGCTTCTCTTCGCATTCTATGCCTATGTTGTCCAGACTGCTGTCACAGGTCTCATGGAGGCCAGGAGTGGAAGGAACATCTGCACTGGTCAGAGAAGCAGAACAGACAAACAACCAAACGCCAGTGAGACCTCCAGCGCTACGGTGGTTATCTGTTCTTCTTCCAGGTTATGCTCCCCAGCGACATACACCCTCGGTCAAGGGCTATTCTCCACAACAATAACAGGTTGCTTGTTGCTATCAATTAATTTTTCACCTCCTGTGAGCTATAAATAGACTTCATGATCTGTGAACATGCAAAAGATGTCAATATCAACATTGTGTTAATTCAGGTTTAAACTAATGTTATGATGATTTGATTGTTTTTTGTGAAAAATGATCTGAGGGCATCTCTGCTACTACGACACAAAGCTGTGGCCATCCATCTCGGTCAATGATGCCCTCCATTCCTGGGTCGACGGCGTACAACCTTATTCCGCCCTGCAGGTTTTCCCGAGCTGAGTTCTTCCACAGCGGGCCGCCTCGCTTCATTAACGGTGTGGTAATCTTTTCCATGATTGTCACATAGTAAGCGACCAATGTGGTCAAAAATAGCCTTAGTAAGGCCGACAGCTGTGCCACTCAGCTGTTTGGACGGCATCGCAAATGCTGGGTCTTTTAGATGGAGCCAGCAGAGGCCCTGCATGGCTCTCCGGTGTACCCATGCTGCACCTCTTCTCTAGGGCGGAGGAGGGTGGAGCCGCTGCCTGGCTCCCCGGTCATCCTCTCCATTAAGAAAGGGAGATTGCCTTTTCACCAAGTCCACTCCTCTTGGGATCGCTGCAGTCCAGGGTTGACATGTTTCAGATGCCTTCATGAATACGTTTCACGTTGAGGAGACTGTATTCGATCATGTTAATACGTTTTGATAAACGAGTTTCTTATCAGCTTCTGGCCTATTGACCACGGTTTAAAACGTTCAAGCTTGCTCAATGTAGGTTTGTCGCCGGAAATAGAAGCACTTTATCTTGAGTCCCCTTTTAGGTGTGTGCTTTACCAGTCACTGGCTCTGGGTAACATGATAAGATATTCCTGGATTAATCCCACACAAATAATTCAGGAATAGGAGGTTTTGATTCTCGGGAACTGCACTATTTCTACATACTGAGATATGAAAATATCTGATTTCAAAAGATGTATAATTAATTTTAATGTTGTTGTTTTTTGCTTCTTGTAAGTTAAAATTGCCTTCCAGCAGAAATACATCCATTTATGGGAGCATTCAGGAACATCATTGAGGGAAAAGATATGCCTCTTATGTACAAACCCTGAATGTTTTTTTAGATTTCCCAGGCCATGATTTGGTCTGGTCCAGGAATCAGAACTGAACTGAACTGATTTATGGAAGCAATTGAACGCACTCTTTTAATTTACTACTAGACACAATACTGCAATGCACAACACACAGATCTGCTCTTTATATTCCAATGGTAGATGGAGAAAACATTTGTGTTTTAGATGAGGGGAAGAGTTAATAAATGTGGGGTTTTTTTAGCTGTTTCTTCAATCACATATAGTAACCAGTAGAAACACATAAATTCAGTTAAAATCGTTCTCTCTTTCTCCCTTTTTTTCCCCTACTTTTGGCTGACACTCCTACGGGGAAAACTGTTGAAACTATTTGGATATCAGTTACTCTGCAGGCTAAAATGGAGTATTGTTAGTGGAAAATATCTTGAGTGCCAAAATCTGATTTGAGAGCCAAATCAAACAAAAATCACTCAGACGCATTGAAGGGGTCTTGGATGAAAAAATGCTCCCCTTTATCCTTGATTAACTGCCCTCCAAAACATCCCTGCACGGGCCTGAATCACTATGGTTGCTGTAAACCTAATATGGCAAATTATTTAAATTTGTGTGTGTGTGTGTGTGTGTGTGTGGGTGTGTATGTATGTGTGTGTTTAGCAGTACGCATATACAAAGCCAGTTGGCAACTTGTGTGATTGCATTTGAACAGTTGCTTTAGGCAGACAGGTGGTTTTGTTGTCCTATGAGTTTGAGGTGGCGTGTGTGTGTGTGCGTGTGTGTGTGTGTGTGTGTGTGTGTGTGTGTGTGTGTGTGTGTGTGTGTGTGTGTGTGTGTGTGTGTGTGTGTGTGTGTGTGTGTGTGTGTGTGTGTGTGTGTGTGTGTGTGTGTGTGTGTGTGTGGGGTGTGTGTACGTGTGTCGCACAGACTTGAATATTTGTGTGTCTGCACATGCACTAGTTGGCTTTGCCAGCTTATATGATTGTCTCAATGCATGCATGCCTATATGTGCGTGGAATGAATAGGCTGCATTGATGTGTTTGTGTGTGTGTGTGTGTGTGTGTGTGTGTGTGTGTGTGTGTGTGTGTGTGTGTGTGTGTGTGTGTGTGTGTGTGTGTGTGTGTGTGTGTGTGTGTGTGTGTGTGTGTGTGTGTGTGTGTGTGTGTGTGTGTGTAAAATGTATAGGCACAAGCATATGACAAGCAGAAGAAGAAAGAAGCAGAGCAGGATGAAGTCTGGAGCTTGTGCGAGCTGTGCCCAATGCAACATGTCTCCCAGGCCCAGCGTGGGGCCGTCACTGGGTCTACAGTCCTCTGCTCAGAGACCCCTTGCAGCTACCTGCATCTCCAGACGCCCTTTTGAAAGTCGCAAGGGGGATGGAATTCAAATTAGGTGTGGGGTATGTCCACCATGACAGTTTGGGTGCCATGGCTGTTTCTCACTACGTTACTGTCAAAAGATGGATAGGCTTCCCTGTCTTTTTCATTTTAGGGCTCATTCACGTCACACACACACCCACACACACACACACACACACACACTAACACACACACGCAGAGAGAAACCAAATCCGTACAGCACCCCCGATTCCTCCAAGCCTCAATGCTACATAACGGCACGAGCACGTACACACGTAGAGAAACATGCTGACAATGCTGTACAGCTGGGGCTGTGAACCCCCACGCCCACCCCCACCCCCCCCCCCCCAGGATACGACAAATAAAATGTAAAAAAGATGCCAAAGATCTGTCCCCGGTTACATAAAATCACGAAACACGCCACCATCAAGCCTCTCTCTGTAGCGGGCGTCCATTCCTTTTTTACATAACTGGAATAACCTTCTCCATGGATCTAAAGGGGTTCTGGTGGTGCCTGTGTGACCCGCTGTCTCCCGCACTGAGAGCGGGGAGGGGGGGGACCAGAGCTTAACGGGGAGGGGGGGCGCGGGGGGTGGGGGGGGGGCGGGGGGCAGAGTGGGACCCTGGAGTCCGTCAGATTGTCTGGGGGGGGGGGTTGTAGGGGCGGTGGTGTTTGGATAAGGCAGCATGCCCATTGTCTCTGCTGGGCCGGCGGGGCCCAGTTATGCGCCGAAGCTCCAGGAATAGACGGACAGCTGAGCCGCCGTGCTGCCGTGCATTGCTCAGGCTTGGGCCCACCATACCACCGCCATACCCCCCCTAACATCACCACCACCCATACCCCCCCCCCCCCCACACACACACACACACACACCACCACCACCACCACCACCAAAGTTAGCACAATGAGAGATGGGACATTGTTTGGGGACCAAGTGCATAATAGCGGAGGTATCCCGTCCCCAAAGCGAGCCGCTAAGAGACTGATTAAGTCCACTCGCGTGTGGGTGTAGCTCGCTACGTGTAGCGCAGGGGTGAGGCGGTTGGGGGGGCGGGGGGGGTCGGGGGTGAGATCTTGACGGGAGTGATCGGGGCTTTGTGGTGTGTTGGTGCCACGCGCCCGCCTGTCTCCACTCTGATGAATTGGAGAGGGGGGGTTAAAGACCTGTGCCGGCCCAGTTGCTGTAAGGTTTTGTGGGGGGAGGCAGTGGGCCACTGACTCACATATTGACTGGTGATGAATGCGTCGCTCCGCAGTGGAAGGCTGCCTCACCGCCCCCTGGTACTGCATTAGTGCCCAATACATTACAAATATAAACCACTGCGACATACTACTATATTATATACTGCTAGAATACATACTACTACTGCAGTAGTGCAGTGTACAACTTTATATACTGCTACACTATATAGTACTACTACTATCTTAGTATTACTACAATATATGCTACGATAACACGAATGCAGTATACAACTTGATATACTGCTAGAATATATACTACAACTACTAAAGTATATACTACTAAACTTATATACTACTACAATATATGCTACTACAGCAGTAAACTACTTTAAATACTGCTACAAAATATAAAACTGCAGTATATACTACTATAGCATACTAATAAAATATGTTCTAGAGTATATGCTACTATGGTATATACTCCTACCATACTACTGCAGTAGACTTCTACATATAATACAACAATATACTACTGCAGTATACTTATATAGCCAATACCACCACGATATATACTGCTGAACTGAATTATCTAGGTAGAAATTATAATATACAGGCATTTATAGTTTACATTTCATTGCCTGTAGGGGAACTCATATAGTAAAACAGTAATTACTTTATAGGACTATAAAGTAATTACATTTTAATAACATTTTACGAGACCGAATGTACTATATAAACTTTGAGCTGTCTCAAAGTAAAGTACCATTAAAAAGCTTTTTGAAATTGAATGTAATTGAGAAACTGCAATTACAAATAAAGTATATTATGTCTACTGCACATATAAATATAAAGTCAATATTGTTTATAACTGGAAATCAATGTAACTATTAATTCCTTATTGCAATTTCTATCTACAAAAAATAAATTGTAAAAATGGTTAAAGTTAATGAGTAAAAGTCTGACAAAGAAAAATGTAAGAACATTTTAAATATAATTTGCAATCAATGGAAAACCACTATCAATGACAATTAAATAGGGGTAAATCCATGGTAAAGGTTAAAACCAATACCTTTCCAAAGTAAGACAATTTAAAATATATTTTATTTTGTATGGTGAATTGAGCTTATTGCATTGCCATTTCCATAATAACGATCTATATTATAGATGTATTATGATAAAAATCAAAATTGCAGACATATCACTGTTGATATTTATGTTGCAATTGTAATTGCCATTTCCATCAATAATAAAAGAGCATGTAAAAGTCAAAACAAAAGGTGCATTTACATTTTTATTTATGAAGCAACTAGGTTCATTGTGTAAGATATAAAAATAAAAGCAGAATTCAAATTTCATGTTATTTATATTTGAATGTCATTAAAAATATAGAAGATGAATATTTTTTTCTAAAGAAAGACAACTTTGAATACTTTTTAATTGATTGAAAATTCACCTTTATTGTATTCAGTGTATAAAGAAAAAATAAACTATAAAATTGCCCTGCTAAATTAAACAGCCTTATTTGATTAAAAAGCAATTAAATTATTATTTTTTAAATATATAATTACTTTGTGTAAAATGTATGTATTGGGTAGTCAAGATGAGAATAGTTTTCATAGTTTTCATATCATAAGCTAGCGCTGTGTTAAAGTCAGACAGACAGACAGACAGACAGACAGACAGACAGACAGACAGACAGACAGACAGACAGACAGACAGACAGACAGACAGACAGACAGACAGACAGACAGACAGACAGACAGACAGACAGACATATAGCTATACAGACAGATATATAGATAGATAGATAGATAGATAGATAGATAGATAGATAGATAGATAGATAGATAGATAGATAGATAGATAGATAGATAGATAGATAGATAGATAGATAGATAGATAGACGGACGGACGGACGGACGGACGGACGGACGGACGGACGGACGGACAGACAGACAGACAGACAGACAGACAGACAGACAGACAGATAGACAGATAGACAGATAGACAGATAGACAGATAGATAGATAGATAGATAGATAGATAGATAGATAGATAGATAGATAGATAGATAGATAGATAGATAGATAGATAGATAGGCTGATAGATAGACAGACAGACAAATAGACTATAGAGATAGCTAGAGAGATATTAAAGATGGATGGACAGGCGCACATACAGATCGATAGAAAGATAGAAAAGACGATAGACAGCCAGACCAACAGCTAAAGAGATGGAGTGAAAGATACACGGACAGACAGGAAGGCAGACAGATCGATTAATAAATAGACAGATGGAAAGACAGCTACAGGTGGATAGATCAACAGAAAAGACAGCCAGACCTGCACACAGAGGGATCAAGGTAGACAGATATAGATTGTGCTCGATGCTTGTGGACATGACTGCAGCCATGAGTCCCCGATCTGTCCGTATCTATTCATCTGGGTCCGCTGGCATCCCCCGCATGAACACCTAAAACAACTGCCCCACCGCCTCCCAAATCGTACCGGCTCCTCTCCCTCTCTCTCCCTCCCTCTCTCTCTCCCCCCTCTCCCCCCTCTCACATCCGCGCCGGCCGGCCTGGCCCTTCGGAGCGCTCCGTCCCTGCGGGCGCCACAGGTGAGGCCACAGACACATGTCAGCAGTAGGCCGCCCTTGCTCAGCCCTTGGAGAACCAGAACAGGGATCGTGGCCGGGGATGGCTCGTGGTGGGAGAGCGGAGGGGGGAACGCAGAGAGAACATTGGACGAAGGAGAGGAAGAACGTGGCGGGTCACTAAATGATTTTGAGGGCGAGCGCGGGGACGTAAGCAGAGCTGGTGGGGCCGCAGACTCAGCTGTCGCCCTGGGAGAGGGGCGGCGTAGCCCTGCAGAGAGATGTGCTGGGAGACCCTGCTAGCACACACACACACACACACACACACACACACACACACACACACACACACACACACACACACACACACACACACACACACACACACACACACACACACACACACACACACACACACACACACACACACACACACACACACACACACACACACACACACACTGGGACACACACACTGGGACACACACCGTGTTCATGTATGAGTATGCGTGTGCAATACCATGCTAGCACACAAACATACATACACACACCAGGACACACACCACGTCCGTGTATGAGTGTGCGGGTGCACGTGTGTCATCTTGAACACTCGTGTATACGTGCATGTTTGTCATGCACGCTTCTGGGAGTGTATGTGTGTGTGTGTGAGTGTGTTTGAGTGTGTGTGAGGCTGTGAATAAATGTGTGTCTGTAAGTGTGAGTGTTTGTTTGATTGTATGTTTGTTAATGTGTATGTCAGTGTGAACGTGTGTGTGTCACTGAGTGTGAGCATGGTGGTGTGTATCTGTGTGTGTGTGTGTGTGTGCGTACGTAGCGTACATGTATCTCTACATGTATGATCGTGTGTGTGTGTGTGTGTGTGTGTGTGTGTGTGTGTGTGTGTGTGTGTGTGTGTGTGTGTGTGTGTGTGTGTGTGTGCTGTGGCGTGCGTGCGTGCGTGCGTGCGTGCGTGCGTGCGTGCGTGCGTGTCGTGTGTGTGTGTGTGTGTGCACATGTGTGTTTGTGAGAACTTATTTAAAGCCCGCAGCTCTGGGGACTTTTGGAGCCCTCTCTCTCCTCATGTGTTATCAGCATGCCAGCCTTAACAGTGCAGCGAGTGACATAGTACATAAAGCAGCCTCCTGCGCCTGCTGTGAAGAGCCCCTTGTCCCAGAATAGCACGGATAGCCCTCTCTATCTCACTGATGCCCCGGGAAAAGCTTCAGCCATCAAGGCAACACCTCCATGCCGCCCAGGCACCCGATAGACCACAGACACAGACATGGCTCCCTGGCGTCTCTTCAAACAAGTCGTGGTTTGGTTTGGTTCGCCGGGGAATTAAATATATTCATCAGGGCACCTTGGTGGAGTCGCCAGTCACAAAATGGTCGCCGGTGGTCAAACCAATAGGAGGAGAAAGAAAGACGATTCTGGAAGAGTACTTTACTCCCAGTCCTTTCCACGTGCTTTGACATACTGACGACGTGCCACAACGCACACACAGTGGCACTTTAGCGTGTCTGACAAAAGAGTTTGTGAACAGTCTATCTAGCCATCAAGAATGCTGGACTCTGGCTTTTGTCTATTCTGAGAAACCCTAATAACTCTGTCCCTCTCTCTCTCTCTCTCTCTCTCCTCTCTCTCTCTCTCTCTCTCTCTCATCTCTACTCTCTGCCCTCTCAGCTCTCCTCACTTCCCCACCCCTGCCCCAGCTCTCATTCCAGGCACCAACCTCTCCCCTTGTACTGAAGGTCAGCTTTTGTGGGGCCACAACGTGAGAGGCTCAGTCCTCACATTCTGTGCATTATAATCGATAGTCCCCCTCGATCCAAAGCAACAAGGCCCCTCACTGATAAGGCACGCTGCCCGTTACAGCAGGGGGCGGGGGGGGGGGGACGTGCTTCGTCCATGGTTCCAATTCTGGCCGTCGTTAGGCTTTATGAAACTAGTAAGGTTCAAGCTTTGACAAAGCACTGTGTTATTTGAAAAACACAAGCTATGGGATGTCTTAAATCGATGGATGGACGAAGAACCCAGAATGAGCTGCGAGGCCGTACCTTATCTTGTGGACGGAGCGCAGTCGGCCATTTTCTATTGAGAGACGTTTCTCTCTATAAATATTATGGGATTTATTTATAGGAGGAGCATGTTTGATACATGCACAGCTCCTGAAATAATCGCTTCTTGAGTTGCATCCTCTGTGGCCACACACAATAGCAAAGTTCCCTGTTGACACATCAAGAAGACAAGACACCAAACACTTACTCATCAGATCCCTGCCAGTCAAAGTCACAGTCTGTACTTCGAAATAGATAGGGCTCTTATAAATACCATCCATTACACGTCACTATGTACTTCAGTTTTAACTTTTAGTGAGTTTGCTATTAATTATTATAGTCTATATTATAAAACAATACTGGTATTTAAGTCCTCAATTTTCAATGTTTTCAATCAATAAAATAAACAAATTACTCATGTTCAATGATAAGTGCTCAACAAAAGACAGAATTTAAAAAACGCTCATTCATGGATGCTTGTGACGAGCCCTCCCTCGCGGTGTGTGTAGTGCATAAATAACAGGGCTGTAAAAATAGCCGGCATGGGTTTAGCGCAATGATAAAAACGTAGCTTTCCTTTTGTGTCAATTGAGACACGCGGTCACCACCAATAGGCTTTGGAGGAGGTGGCATATGCTAATGAGAGACACTTTTCCACTGATCTTGACCTTGACGAACACAATAAATAGGGAGCACGCCTCACTTAGTTGTTTATTTCGTTGTGGGCGCCCCGAGGTCAGTTCTCAACTTTGGATTTGTGTTTTAGGTCGCGCTGTACGCATTGCGCGCGTGTTGGGTGACATGTCAGCTGTTTTTACGAGGTCCATTTTTTATTTGCAGTCGAACTCTGTCCACTGCTGCCATTTAATGCAATCTATTTCTCCCTGGAAACAGTGGATTTAAATCTCAAAAGTACTGTAGACTATTCAGTGAGCCCCTCTAGGCTTTATTTCAATCATGACTGCTGCTGAACAAAATGTTTCTTTTAATGGAGAAGCAGAAGAAGACATTAACACATTACGCAAAATGTGATCTAACGCAAATGTCTATTCTCTTACCAAAGGAGTTCCTGAAGCTAACTGTCCCATTGGAGACCACCATGTCTCGCTTTGACACCAACATGTTTGGGGAGGCTGGACCGTTTTTGCGTAAAACGGATTTGGAGTTGATGGCTGCGCAGGGCATAGCTTTTGACGGTAATCATTGAATATTGAAACTGCTCTGTGACCTTTACGGTGTGTGTTTGCATGTTTATGTATATGGTTTGTGGATAATTGATTAGACTATTTGTTGTATTGCAATGTATCACTTTCATAAGATTCTAACAATTGTGCACAGAATAGATCATCTCCGAACCAATCGTTTGTGGGCGATATAGCCTGTAGTGTATAATAATGTGCTGCGTTTAATCACTAACCCGTCCAATAGCGCCGTTAGGTAAGAAGCGCGCATGGATTCCGGATGAGAAGGAGGCCTACGTCGAGGCGGAGCTCAAAGGACCGGACGGCGACAAGCTCATCGTCGAGACCAAAGACGGCAGGGTAGGAATAACTTAAATTAAGAACTTAAATTAAATTGTTTAATTTAATTTAAGGTGTTCATAATTATTTGTTGAATTCCAAAAAATGTAAACGAATGATCATATCATTTAAAACTCAATGACACACATAGGCCTATAGGCTTATTTTGTTTATTTGACTGGATAGCATACGATATGAAAAAGCACAGTATCTGAAACTACAGTTAAACCCGCACCTCCAGACCCTGTCAGTGAGAGAAGGGGACATCCAGCAGATGAACCCTCCTAAGTACGACATGATGGAGGACATGGCCATGCTGACCAACCTCAACGAGGCTTCGGTCCTCTTCAACCTGCGCCGCCGCTACGCCTCCTGGATGATCTACGTCAGTCCCTAAAACTCCCGCTCCGCCCAACATGGATTAAAGTTCACATTCATTCAAATCAACAATGCTGAATTAACCCTTATATATTCGATTTGGTCACAATCGCTCTTCTCAAAAGAGAAATGTAATAATAGAAATAGAGAATATGAGGTAAAATATAGGTGATAATATGTTAGAATATCGCCTATATGAGATAGGCTTATTATAAGTAAAAAACAAACACTTGCAACATAGTCTAACCAGCAATAGTCTAATAGTAAATCTCATATCTTTTTTCTGGTACTGTATTTACTTGGGCAACTTCTTTGCTAATTTTTTAATTAAACAGTTGCAGGGTGTCTTAAACTCACTGCACAGTGTTTCAAAGTGACACTTGTGTTCCTCCAGACCTACTCGGGACTCTTCTGCGTGACGGTGAACCCCTACAAGTGGCTGCCGGTCTACACGCCGCTGGTGGTGGGCGCCTACAAGGGCAAACGCCGCTCTGAGGTCCCGCCCCACATCTACTCCATCGCCGATAACGCCTACCACGACATGCTGCGCAGTGAGTGCTCCTAGTGAACAAGTTTACACACACACACACACACACACACACACACACACACACACACACACACACACACACACACACACACACACACACACACACACACACACACACACACACACACACACACACACACACACACACACACACACACACACACATTAGGGTTTAAATGCTTTTGAACATTGGATTTTTTGGACCCCTTGTAAAAGTTTTCGGGGGCCTTTTGGATTTTTTCCAAGGCTAATTTTACCAAAAGAGGGGAAAACCCTTATTTATCCTATATCATATGACCAATATTCAGTTAACTCCAAATAAAACAAAAATCTGGAACCCAGATACAGAGTAAAAACCCAACACACATACACATGCACGACACAAAAACACACACACACACAGACGATGACATACACACAAATAAAACCATGTGTTTAATTATTTTTTCAGATCGGGAGAATCAATCCATGCTCATCACGTAAGTTCCCAACGCAGTAACGACTCGACACATTCTGATGTCTGTTTTTTTTTTAAAACTTGAATCCGGTGTCTACTCATTTTTTCTTTTTCTTCTTCTTCCTTTTTGTCTTGTAACGAGAGACGGTGTAATGCTCCGGTTTTACACTTGACAACGTTATAACGTATCCCACGCTTTTAATGTTATTTTTTTTACACTATAGCGGAGAATCTGGTGCTGGCAAAACTGTCAACACGAAACGTGTCATTCAGTATTTTGCCAATGTGGCTGCGCTGGGCGATGGGTCGGCTAAGAAAGGAGTAAGGCCCTTGAGGCGCTTCCTGTGTTACCCACCCCCGCCCCCACCCCACTCCTCTGGCTGCTTTTTGCCAACGTTTTTTTAAATGGTGTTCTCCCTCTCTTTGGTCCCAGGAACCCCTGCGTGAATTCCCTTTGAAACTTTGCCCGTACCTTTTCATCATGGAATGACAAAATGGCGGATGGTCGCCGCTCATTACCCCCGCATAGTCCTCATGGAGCTCCTCCATCCCAACGGTTGATTTATTCACCTTCCCTTCATCTTCTCCTCCATCGCTCTGCTGTTCTCGACCCTCCTTAACAATTGACCTCCCAGAATTTTCCATCTTCACATTTTGGAGTTTTGATTTTTTCTTTGTTCTCCTCTTTTTTTTCTGCCTGATTTTTCCTGTCCATTTTTACCTTTTATATATAATGAAATCTATGTACTATTGGTATTTTTTAATTTTTATACCAAAAAGGATCCGTTCATGGCATTACGGTTTTTCTCAGTCGCTTTGGTACATTTCTCAGATCAGAATTGAAATTTGCAAAACAGTAAGTGCATTTCTCAAAACAATTCGTACAAATAGCAAAACACCATGGATTTCATGCAAGAGCAAGTCTCTTGCTCAAAATCCTTAGTTTGTTTCTCAAAAGTAAATATCTGTGTCAATGAACATGTCAGTGCCATCAAAAGGACAAGTCCTTGTGTCATTGTGTACGGAAAATACAAAGTCAAATTTCTTAGTCATGTTGTCAAAATAACAGTGTACTCTGGAGGGATGTTCTGATGTAAACCATGGCTAAAGTTTTGAAGACAATTATTGTAAATTGTAAGTTACACCTTAGTGTATGTGGGAGATTGATTGCAAGAGACTGGACAAGATTGACATTTACGCTTTGACTGTTTGTACTGTAATTTGTTGACAGACCATGTCATTGCTAGAAATGTGAACATA
Source organism: Melanogrammus aeglefinus (assembly GCA_900291075.1). NCBI lineage: Eukaryota > Metazoa > Chordata > Actinopteri > Gadiformes > Gadidae > Melanogrammus > Melanogrammus aeglefinus. The sequence continues at coordinate 53,729 of OLKM01001280.1, read as the reverse complement.
GGAAAATCTCCTTAGGGTAAACTGTACATGCATTGCTGTAGGAATTACAGTGCAGTCATCCTACACCTTCTGACGTTCCTGTCTGTTGGGCCACAAATTCTCAGACAATGTAACATTGTGTTATGCTCCAGCTATATATACTTGCCAGTTCAAGGTTCAGGAGATGCACCTGTGAGCTATTCCAGCAGTGGCGTAACATCATGGTGTAATGGGGGGGGGATAGCAATTTACCAATTCAGGACAAATTTAGAAAAAAAGTCTAATGGCAATGTATAGAAATATGCTTGACATATTATGACAACTTGTTCAACCATTTTGCATGTAAAGACTTGTGCAATGAACTAATGCCTAAATGTTGTGGGGGTGAGACTATTCAATAGAGACCCATTACAATACATTTTGATCAACATGACATAAGTAATTGATAATGTAGGAAAGAGCAGAGAAGTGTACATAATCATTTGCATGAATGTACCAAAGCATTTGCAACTTGTTCAAAGAAATGAGAAACTGCTTTTTTTGATGTGCACAAACGACACAATGATGTGAAGATTGAACGGGTAGTTTTGAGAATTTCAATTCTGATCTGAGAAATGGACCAAAGCGACTGAGAAAAACTGTAAATTAGGTGGTAAGCTAGTTATAGCGCTGTTGGTGCTAAGCTCATTTAAATGTATTTTTATTGGAATTTTCACTCATATAATATATTATATATTATAGACACAATGCAATTCAAGCAGAAAATAATTGTTTTACTGTATTTTTCCTCTTAGCTGAGCAACGCCACCAAAGCAGGGGTAAGTTGAATATTCAATGTGAATAAACCTTTAACATCAACACTTTGGCCTATGACATGAACCATGTATTAGAGCTGATTCCTGACATTTGTAATAACATGTGTATGTTTGTTTGAACCCAGGGCACGCTGGAGGACCAGATCATCGAGGCCAACCCCGCCATGGAGGCCTTCGGCAACGCCAAGACTCTGCGCAACGACAACTCGTCCCGCTTTGTGAGTACACCTTCTGGATTTTTATACATATAAGTACACAATTGTATAATCTTCCTTTAAATCTTAATAATGGGGCTTTTGGTCAGTGAGGCAAACTAAGGTTTTCCCAACATTTATAAAATTGCCCTGAAAACTTTCCAAAATGCAGCTGAAACATAATACAGTATAGCAAAAAGCACCCTTCTTAAAAGAAAGTTTCCTACTTTTATGCATGTATATAGACATAATATGGCTTTACACATATGATCTGATCATTACAATTCATCTGTAATCTGCATTGCTTCACACAGGGCAAGTTTATCAGGATCCACTTCGGACAAACTGGCAAACTGGCCTCCTCTGACATCGACATATGTGAGTGTCAACGGTCAGCTCATCGCAAAGTATTCACACGGTTTGTTGTGCTCTTCCACACGCATCCTGACAAGCACCCGTTCCCTCTTGTCTATCACACCCCAGATCTTCTGGAAAAATCCAGAGTGATTTTCCAGCAGCCGGGAGAGCGCAGTTTCCACATCTACTACCAGATCATGTCTCAGAGGAAACCCGAACTTCTCGGTGAGTTGTCCTGATTCCAACCGCCACGGACGCCATGACACGCAGTCCCCTTGGAAACTAAAACTAGAACCGTTGTGGCGGTCCTCCACACAGACATGCTGCTGGTCTCCACCAACCCCTACGACTACCACTTCTGCTCCCAGGGAGTGACCACCATAGAGAGCATGGACGACGGCCAGGAGCTGATGGGCACCGACGTAAGACTCTTACCTTCTTCTCCCGCTTTATTGTTAAAAGAAAGAGGAGATAACCAAAGGTGAGGTGGGAGGTTCTGATCGCAGGTTCTGGCCTCCCTTCCTGTCACCCTCTCCCCTTGCAGCACGCCATGGACATCCTGGGCTTCCTGCCCGAGGAGAAGTACGGCTGCTACAAGATAGTGGGCGCCATCATGCACTTTGGCAACATGAAGTTCAAACAGAAGCAGCGTGAGGAGCAGGCCGAGGCAGATGGCACTGAAAGTAAGAACCGTCGGCCGTGGATAGGATAGCTTAGCGGACAGGGTATGTGACTCTGGGCTGAAAGGAACTGGGTTCGATCCATTAACGTCCACCACCTAGCTGTAAGGATACTAGAGCAAGAGGCCCTAACCTTCTCTCTGCTCCATAACAGCATAATAACTCCATAATCACAGAGAGCCGCTTGGTATGAAGACAATTCAAAGATAGTATTGAGATTGGAAGTAACCCTTGTGAAGTTAAAGTGGGAGGAGTTGACCTACTGGTTTTGTTTCCCTCAGTTGCCGACAAGGCCTCCTACCTGATGGGCGTCAGCTCAGCGGATCTCCTCAAGGGGCTGCTGCACCCCAGGGTGAAGGTGGGGCACGAGTATGTGGTGAAGGGGCAGAACGTTGAACAGGTGGGGCCACAGAACAGAGCTGAATATACTTACTGCTCTCTAACCCGTCTCACCCTCTGTAGTGTTGTACTTATTATCCCAAAGACAGTGGATTTACTTTATGGAGATACAGAATGATACCCGCACACCTTATGATTAGTAAATTAAATTAGAATTGAAACTGTTAATATATTTGTGTTATAACCATTGCATAGTTTCAAATACAAAATAATTAGAGGGTTTGTGTGTCAGTGTTAGCCATAACAATGAGAGTCTAATTACATATCATACGGGGTATCTGAAGCGATGACATTGTTTGAATAATTCCGTTGTCTATTCTGTTTTAACATGGAAAACAAATTTAACAAAGATAAAAAAAAGGCCTCAATACAAACCCATGAACTATTCCAATTGACACATTGCGCCTTGCAGATGAGGGATTTCAATTTGATGCAGACAAAGGAATCAGTGGGCATTTGCAGAGCTTCCGTCTCTCTGCCCCGTGATAATCACCCCGTGACAATGGCCTCGCTCCTCAAAACCCCAACAGCATTACCTCACTCACTTCTCCCACAAACACTCTCGCATGCGGTTACCAGGCAACAGAGGCCATCCATGTGAATGACGGCCATGTCCTTTGTGTGCACGCACGTGTGGTGTGTGTGTGTGTGTGTGTGCGTGTGTGTGTGCGTGTGTGTGTGTGTGTGTGTGTGTGTGTGTGTGTGTGTGGTGTGTGTGTGTATGTGTGTGCGTGTGCGTGTGCGTGTTGTAGGTGAACTATTCCGTTGGCGCTCTGGCCAAAGCCACGTACGACCGAATGTTCAAATGGCTGGTGGGCCGCATCAACCGAACCCTGTACACATCCCTGCCACGCCAGTACTTCATCGGAGTGCTGGACATCGCTGGCTTCGAGATCTTCGATGTAAGTCGCTTTTTATACTTAAACGTATCTTTACAATTGATTTGATTTCCTAATAATGTACGCCTAGGAGAAAATGGAGGGTCGTTCTGGCACAAAAACACATCTTCAGCATTCAGTTTTTTCGTATCCACAAGTCTACTGTTGGCGCCCTCTTTTTCCTCTTTGGTTTGGTGGATTTTAGTGTCCTGACGAAACAACAGGACTCGTTGGTGTCCTTGTTTTCAGTGCTTTGTCATTTCCCATGGCTGGCCCTGAACTCCCATGTCTTTCCCCTGTCACAGCTGAACAGCTTTGAGCAGCTGTGCATCAACTTCACCAATGAGAAACTGCAACAGTTTTTCAACCACCACATGTTCGTCCTGGAGCAGGAGGAGTACAAGCGAGAAGGCATCGAATGGACCTTCATCGACTTCGGCCTCGACCTGCAGGCTTGCATCGACCTAATCGAAAAAGTACTAAAATGCATCGTTACTCTCAGTCGACGGGCTGTACTACCTGGCCGCGTGGCTCGTCTGCGGTCACCAGTCACTCTTTGAAATATTATAATTTTTTTTGGGGGTTATTTGTTGTGTTCAGCCACTGGGCATCATGTCCATCATGGAAGAGGAGTGCATGTTCCCCAAGGCCACCGAAAGCAGCTTCAAGGCCAAGATGTACGACAATCACATCGGCAAGTCACCCAACTTCCAGAAGCCTCGGCCGGACAAGAAGCGCAAATACGAGTCCCACTTTGAGCTGACGCACTATGCTGGGCAGGTGAGTGCGGCCCCGCACGCACAATCCCACTTCGTTCATAACAACCACGACGGTTGTCATGGTGAAACTAACGGAGCTCCACGTGTGGCCACGCAGGTACCGTACAACATCATGGGCTGGCTGGAGAAAAACAAGGACCCTCTGAACGAGACCGTGGTCCTCTGCTTCCAGAAGTCCTCCAACAAGCTGCTGGCCAGTCTGTACGAGACCTTCATCAGCTCAGACTCAGGTACAGGGAAAGGGGCAACGCACACTCGGGTCCTTGCGTCACAAAGACGGTAAGATGATTGTTTTAGTCCATGCACCTCACTTCCTCTGTCTGATGTTCAGCTGCAGTGGATCCCAAGCCAGGAGTGAAAGAGAAGCGGAAGAAGGGGGCGTCTTTCCAGACGGTCTCCCAGCTTCACAAGGTAACACAGGCTAATATAGTGAATCCTACTATAATAACCACTACTGTATGCCTATGAATAAGTACACCAATCATCAAGTGTCTAACATGGTATGGGAAAAGTAGATCTATGAATGTGGATGGATGTATTATACTGTAAGGAGGATGGATGTATTATACTGTAAGGAGGATGGATGTATTATACTGTAAGGAGGATGGATGTATTATACTGTAAGGAGGATGGATGTATTATACTGTAAGGAGGATGGATGTATTATACTGTAAGGAGGATGGATGTATTAATACTGTAAGGAGGATGGATGTATTATACTGTAAGGAGGATGGATGGATGTATTATACTGTAAGGAGGATGGATGTATTATACTGTAAGGAGGATGGATGTATTATACTGTAAGGAGGATGGATGTATTATACTGTTAAGGAGGATGGATGTATTATATACTGTAAGGAGGATGGATGTATTATACTACTGTAAGGAGGATGGATGTGTATTATACTGTAAGGAGGATGGATGTATTATACTGTAAGGAGGATGGATGTATTATATCGTAAGGAGGATGGATGTATTATATACTGTAAGGAGGATGGATGTATTATACTGTAAGGAGGATGGATGTATTATACTGTAAGGAGGATGGATGTATTATACTGTAAGGAGGATGGATGTATTATACTGTAAGGAGGATGGATGTATTATTCTGTAAGGAGGATGGATGTATTATTCTGTAAGGAGGATGGATGTATTATTCTGTAAGGAGGATGGATGTATTATTCTGTAAGGAGGATGGTAATTCCTACGGTCTCTACCAACCATCTGGGAGGGAGGCAGTTAAGACTTGCAGTGATGTTTAGGGCATTGATCACATGAACATCACTTTAAGTCTGTGCTGGCTCCCCTCTCCATCTACACCATGGCAACCGTGTGGGGTAAACACAGTGTCTGGACAACGGCATCACGTCTCATGTTAAGAGAGAGTGATATGACAAAGTTATGTCGGTGTGTTGCAATGTTGTGTTGGTGAGTCATAGTATGGCAGATGAAGGATCTGTTCATTTTGTCATTGGTGTCGTTGCATTGTCGGTCCACAGGAGAACCTGAACAAGCTGATGACCAACCTCCGCAGCACCCAGCCCCACTTTGTGCGTTGCATCATCCCCAACGAGTCCAAGACGCCAGGTACGAGTCTCATCACTACTGCAGGTTTCAGTTCACAGCAGGCTATGGGGGTTGTAGTACTGCACTTTTTGAAGTAGTTGACAAAGTTATCGACAATCACCAGCATAGTCAGAACCACCAGGACCTAATCAAATACACTAGCCAACCAATGAACCAATTAGAATAGAAAATCAAAGAACTGTGTTAACAGTAAACCCAGCTGCCGTAGGGCTGATGTGAGAGACCCTGTTCCTGCAGGGATCATGGACTCCTTCCTGGTTCTGCACCAGTTGCGCTGCAACGGCGTCCTGGAGGGCATCAGGATCTGCAGGAAGGGCTTCCCCAACCGCATCAGCTACGCTGACTTCAAACAACGGTGAGACGGGCCCCCGCTCCCCCACGTCCTCAAGGTTGAACCTACGAGCACTTCCTCATGTTATGTGAACGCCTTCAGTCACGTCATGTAAAGGACGCTCTCCATTCACGCAACAGATACCGCATCCTGAACCCACACGCCATCCCAGATGACAAGTTTATGGACAGCAGGAAAGCCTCTGAGAAGCTCCTGGCCAGCTTGGATGTGGACCACAACCAGTATAGATTTGGCCACACCAAGGTATGCAGCCTGGACATTCGTTTGACACAGTGACTCTGTGGGTGGCGTCGTTCTTCAGCTCCACCGGCTGGTATTATGGCAGGTACCTACTGAATAACGGTTATAAATGGATCCGTGCTAATTAAAAAGAGGCCTATTGACTGGTGAATGAGGAAGACCTTGTTTTAAACGCCAAACTTCATTGCCACATTGGTTAAAGGTTAAGTTGGTCGATTTTTGAGCCTAAATATAAACAGATTCCTGCATACCTGCAATACCCTAGCTGTAAATAAAAGTGACCTCTGAGCCATGTGATGGCTAAAGGCAACATTTTGACATGCGTGCTTCACTTAGTATAACGTCGTATAATTAGAGGGAACAGGGTGTGTTCCAATGAGTCTTGAAGGGAGTCCAAAGTGTATTTGTAGCTTTCGATATTATTTTACAGTCCAAAACAACAATGTCAAGCCTCTCTTTCTCGCTGAGTAAGGGGTCACCCGCCGTTGAAAATGTTAACCAATAAATAGATAGGCTCATTCAGGCACTTTGAACACTGTCTCATGTGCCGAGAGGACCCATGTCATTCAAAAGTCATCCAAAGCTTTATCTGATTGCTATAGTGCTTATTCCATCCAGCAGAGGCCTTTATCCCAAGCACCTTACAGTGAATTCTATTAAATCAATCAATAACATATAAAATTCAGGTAAAGGATCAGGTCAAGAGTCACCATCCTGCTGAAGACTTATGCTTTACAGTTTAACCGCGGACAATGGATCATTTGAACCCACAACCGTATCATCGTCTGAAACCCTGTCCCTTCACTGATCTGGGGTGTCCCTCCCGTGTCCCCCTCCAGGTGTTCTTCAAGGCCGGGCTGCTGGGCGTCCTGGAGGAGCTGAGGGACGAGCGTCTGGCCAAGGTCCTCACACTGCTGCAGGCCGCCAGCCGCCGCAGGGTCATGATGACGGAGCTGCTGGAGATGATCGAGAAGAGGTGAGGGAACACACTCTGATTAAAATGTGCATCTAAAAATGGTAGATCAGCGCTTTGAACACTGTAAGCCTCCGGTGTTCTGTTCCCCGCCTGCGGCCGCCCCTGAGGGGCTCACCACACACACTCGCTGCAGATCAAAGCGTCCATCAGACAGCATCTGATACATTGTACGACACCCACCCGCCCGGTTGGACACCAGACGGCGGGGGGGGTGGCCTGCTCGGTAATCCCCTGCCGCATGGGATCGCCATAGATCCCATACGGCTGTGTGATGCCTCGGGGGGGCGGGGGGTTGGGGGGAAGGAGCAGAAACACGCCAGCAATGCAAATGAACTGCCCCCCCCGGCTGGTGGTTGTCTCGCGACAGGTTCAATAGCAACACGATCAGCCGCCCGTCACACAACACACCTTCTCCCCCCCCCCCCCCTCCCCCGGCAGCGGAATGCGCGGCATGCGAGGGGCCGTGTCATCGGAGTGTGTGTGGCGTGCGCTCAGCCTTTTACGGTTCCGCCGTGGCATGCGTGTGGCCCCTTTGGTCGTAAGGGCGGCGGTGCCTTGTCCGTCCCCCCCCCTCACTCACCCTCACCTCTCTCCCATTGCTCGCCCACCGTGCAAAACAATGCCGGCGGTGTCCTCAGAGCCAGGTGCCGACATGTGTCAGGAGGCGGCAGCTGCCGGCGGCCTAAAAATATGCGGCCGCGGCCGCCCCAGGCCCCTTTGTCCTGGCGCCTGCGCCTCGGAGGGAGCGCATTGGTGGGATGTATGGCGCGCAACAAAGGATTAGACCCCGGGGCGGCCTGACAGGTGGCGCTCGGGTCCTAAATAAACACTGAGGCGCTCACCTTTGGAGAGGACCGTCGACCCCTAGTCATGTCAGAAACGCCATGCGATTCTGACAGAAAGCCCCAGCCCCGATGCGCAAGATTGCTGGCGCTCGGGTCCTAAATAAACACTGAGGCGCTCACCTTTGGAGAGGACCGTCGACCCCTAGTCATGTCAGAAACGCCATGCGATTCTGACATGACTAGCCCCCCACCCCGTGTCCCAATCCAGATTTAGACTCCCCCGGACCACCTCTATACGCCATGCGGGTTGTTCCGTCCCCTTCGTGTACTTGTACATCACACACACACACTGGTACCGCTGGCGTGGCTGATCTGCTGTGGTCTCCATGCACCAATAGGTCCCACTAGCAGCCCGACAATGAGACCTTATGATGAACTATATGCCTGGCAGCATTGGATATGTCATATAAGATCTCCAAAGAGGCATATTTGGTAGCATGGATATAAGGGACAAGATCAGGCTAACGTCCAAAGAACCACATGTTTGAGGGCATCTGAACCCCCAGGAGATAAGGTCAGGTTGTTAAGCTACTGGATACTTTTGGCTGTTTTAGCAATACCCTATTGCACATCACCCTCAATGGTGAGGTGAATCTTAGGTGAGGGCGTTTTTTGTAAAGCACTGTAAGCACTCACAGTGGTACGAAATCAGGATCAAATTGAATGCGTACACCATAAAGTAAATCTCCACCCCATTGTAAAGACATGCATTCAAAATAAATACAGCGCCAATTGTAAAGGCTTCCTCTGCTCTGATGGTCCATCCTGGTGGTGGTTAGTGAGGTCCCCCCTTCACTGTGAGCGTCTTTGAGTGTCTAGAAAAGCGCTATATAACTTAAATCCGTTATCCTCCTCCTCCTCCTCCTCTTCCTCCAGGGATGCCCTGGGGATAATCCAGTGGAACATCCGATCGTTCAACGCGGTGAAGAACTGGCCCTGGATGAAGCTCTTCTTCAAGATCAAGCCCCTGCTGAGGAGTGCCGCCAGCGAGAAGGAGCTGGCCGCCCTGAAGGAGGAGATGAGCCGGCTCAAAGAGGCCCTGGACCATTCAGAGGTCAAGCGGAGAGACGTGGAGGACAGGCAGGTCAGCCTGACCCAGGACAAGAACGACCTGTCTCTGCAGCTGCAGGCGGTAAGAAGGGTTCTCTCAGGCATTTAGACACCTCTTCACCTCCGGAGCCCCAAGGTGGCCCCTTAGAGTAACAATCCAATAGATTGATGACATGGTGTCGGCTTGCAAGCCTTCTTTTGGCCCCTGTTGCCTCGCAAAGCAAAACCCTTTAACAACTCTTACTTGCACTGAACATCCAAACATTTATACTACTCGTATTGTTTTTATGGATGTATTGAACCCTATCAAACATCAAATGCTGTTTAATGTTTTTACATCCCAGATTTGTGTATTTATCACGGTCCAGTTCTTTCAGCTTTGACTATTTAACATCAGGGATTAATAAAGTTAATTTATTATTGTAACATTTATAACACAGTCAATCCAAAACATCAAGCCCCCAATCAAAAGCAGTTCTCATGAGTTCCCCCCCCTCCTCTGATTGGTCCAGGAGCAGGACAACCTGGCGGACGCGGAGGACCGCTGCGACCTGCTGATCAAGACCAAGACCCAGCTGGAGGCGCGGCTGAAGGAGCTGCTGGAGCGACTGGAGGAGGAGGAGGAGACGAGCGCCAACGTGCTGGCCAAGAAGAGGAAGCTGGAGGACGAGAGCGCCGAGCTGAAGAAGGACCTGGATGACCTGGAGCTCACCCTGGCCAAGGTGGAGCGGGAGAAGCGCGCCACGGAGAACAAGGTGAGGGGCTTCATTGGTCACAGGCAGGATGGTCACAGCAGGCCCAAAGGTTCTGGGTTTGAAACCCTGATGTCTGCGGAATCACCCTTTCATCCCTTGAGCAAGATAACCTAGTACACTGGAATGAACCGTGATAGTGATCATTGAACCAACTAGCTTTTGTGGTCTCCTAACCCCACTCACTGCGTGTTCCCCAGGTGAAGAACCTCATGGAGGAGATGGCCGTCCTGGACGAGACCATCGTGAGGCTGACCAGGGAGAAGAAGGCCTTGCAGGAGGCCCAGCAGCAGACCCTGGACGACCTGCAGGCCGAGGAGGACAAGGTCAACTCCCTGACCAAGACCGAGGCCAAGCTGGAGCAGCTGGTGGGAGACGTGAGTCGGCTGACCTCAAGTCCACACTCCGGTCACCTCCAACGGGTTGCCATTGCACAGCAATAGATCAATCACATACAACCGCATAGTGAGATTCATTTTCAAGCCCAGATTCAAATGATGATATGAGACGATGTTCGACGTTTCAAAAGTGGAAGGAGGAGATATAAGAATACAAGTCGATAAATAAGTAATACACTTTTCCATGGCATCCATCGCGCAGAATGCTGATGCTGTTATACATTTTGATGACAGTGAGGTTTCTTTCATTGGTAACTTTGTTTTCCCTCATATATGAATGCATCGGTTTGATGTCTCGACAATACAGCTGGAGGGCTCCCTGGAACAGGAGAAGAAGTGTCGCATGGAACTGGAGCGCTTTAAACGCAAGCTGGAGGGAGACCTGAAGCTGTCCCTGGAGTCCGTCATGGACCTGGAGAACGACAGGCAGCAGCTCCAAGAGCGGCTGAAGAAGTAAGAGTACTCTGCAGGAAGAAGAAGATCCCAGGAGACAAAAGGGTGGCTTTGGAAAGCACTTCTAAAATAAAGTGCTGCTTCACCGAAGGGTACTCCCCTCTTCTTCCTGTGTGCATTAGAAACGACTTTGAAATGAATGGGATGAGCACAAAGCTTGAGGATGAGCTGGCCTCGATCATCCAGCTCCAAAAGAAGATCACAGAGCAACAGGTATGACAGAGATTGCCTTCAGTTTGCCCAGTGAACACTTTAACAGATTAAGTACATCCACTCACTCGCTCATTCATTACCGTATTGCAGTTACACTTCTGACCCCTTATCTCCATCCCCACCCCTCAACAACCCCATCACTGCCTCTCATCTACGTTCTCCACCTCCGTCCCCACCCGCAGGCTCGGGGAGAGGTGCTGGAGGAGGAGCTGGAGTCGGAGCGGGCGTGCCGAGGCCAAGGTGGAGAAGCTGCGAGCGGACTTGGCGCGGGAGCTGGAGGAGCTCAGCGAGCGTCTGGAGGAGGCGGGCGGTGCCACCTCGGCGCAGGTGGAGGTGAACAAGAGGCGCGAGGCCGACTTCCAGAGGCTGCGGCGGGACCTGGAGGAGGCGCTGCTGCGCCGCGAGGCCACGGCGGCCGCGAGGCCACGGCGGCCGCGCTGCGCAAGAAATCCGCGGACGGCATGGCGGAGCTGGCCGAGCAGGTGGACAGCCTGCAGCGCGTCAGCAGGAAGCTGGAGAAGGAGAGGGCCGAGGCCAAGATGGAGGCAGACGACTTCCACGCCACCGTGGAGCACCTGTCCAAGGGCAAGGTAGAGAGAGAGAGAGAGAGAGAGAGAGAGAGAGAGAGAGAGAGAGAGAGAGAGAGAGAGAGAGGAGAGGAGAGAGAGAGAGAGAGAGAGGGAGGGAGAGAGAGGGAGGGAGGGAGGGAGAGGAGAGAGAGAGAGAGAGAGAGAGAGAGAGAGAGAGAGAGAGAGAGAGAGAGAGAGAGAGAGAGAGAGAGAGAGAGAGAGAGAGAGAGAGAGAGAGAGAGAGAGGCATGAATAGAAAATATTTCCCTTGCAGTTATAAAGTATAACTTTTTATTCTGTCTTTTGTTCACACAAGCAGCAAAGGATTGCTGATGGTATGAGGGATAATAAAAGGGATAATCATATCCCAACACACCCATTCAAGCAAGGGTTATACTTCCATTATATTTTTCAGTCCATCCTCTCTCCCCTCCCCAGATCACCTCAGAGAAGACATGCCGTCAGTTTGAGGACCAGATGAATGAGGCCAAGGCCAAAGCAGACGAGCTGCAAAGACAGCTCAACAACTCCATCAGCCAGAGGGCCAGAGCTCAAGCAGAGAGTGGTAAGGGACTGTGCAGTAGCTGCACAGCAGCTGTGTCTATGTTAAGGCAGGTTGATGCTCTGTGTTATGGCTTCTATGAAATAACTGCTAGCCCCAACCTGGCTTGGAAGCACTCAAAAGTACAAACCAACTGCAACACAATCAGTTTGCTTTTGCTTATGAGTTATGTATTTCACAACTGTGCACATGCACAACAATAGCAATGCCAAATTATATGAAAGCTGAGGCTCCACTTATTCCAACAGTCCATACCATATCCCTCTGCGAGTAAAACTTGTTTGCTCGTAGCTGTTGACCATCAACGTATAGTAGCTAGAGAGGATTTCAGAGGACAATAAGTTGTCTTCAATCAGAACTTATGTTCCTCATTGCCATCTGGTGCCCATAGGATGCAATTGCGATTGTTTGGCTTGGTTTCATTCAATTATTTTCACCCTGACCTTTCAAAATTGTACAAAGACCTCTCAGGATTTCTCCCTGTTTGTGTCTCATAAAGTTTGTATTTTCATTTGCATTGGTTTGCAATGGATTCATTGATTGATTCATTGATTTTACGCTTAGATCTAATTCCCCTAAAACCTCTCTATCTTTGCTCTCCTTCACTTTATTGCCATCAAATGTTGATGCCAGGTACTCATCAGATCATGTGCTATGGTCCTATAGGGCTAGAGGGCTACCAACTGATAATGCACTAGGTGGAATTAAATCCAAAACATGGCATTGATTTCAGGCGTAAATTAAATCTTCCATTAATATACTGTGTGTTGCCCTTGCAGTACCATAGCATACTCTTAATCAAATAAAAGTCGTGTATATTTAGTTTCAGACTGTCCCTTCTTGACACATGTGTTTTTACTGTGTTTAGGTGAGCTTGGCAGGAAGCTGGAGGATCAAGAGTCTCTGGTCACTCAGCTGCAGCGCACCAAGAACTGCTTCAGCCAGAACACAGAGGAGCTCAAGAAACAGCTGGAGGAGGAGAACAAGGTGAGCGTCGACCAGACCCACCCTGACCCCTCTCTGAGAAGCCCTCACCGGGAATGTGTTTGCTTCTATTTGCTGCAACAACCGTTCACTGCTGTCCTTGTTGATCTCCCTTTAGGCTAAGAACGCACTGTCCCACGCGCTCCAGTCCTCCATACATGACTGCGAACTCCTCCGGGAGGAGTATGAGGAGGAGCAGGAGGCCAAGGCGGAGCTCCAGAGGGCCCTGTCCAAGAGCAACGGCGAGGTGGCCCAGTGGAGAACCAAGTACGAAACCGACGCCATCCAGAGGACCGAGGAACTGGAGGAGGCCAAGTGAGTCTGCACCACGTTGGTCTACGCTTTGGCCCCTAACGGGGGCAAACAGTGTGGAAGAGCCTTCCAGTGTGGAAGAAACACGATGACGTGGTTCTGTTCTGCTTCTCCCGTCAGGAAAAAGCTTGTGGTGCGCCTCCAGGAGGCTGAGGAGATGGTGGAGGTGTCCAACGCCAAGTCCTCCTCCCTGGAGAAGACCAAGCACCGGCTGCAGTCTGAGATCGAGGACCTCGCCATGGATGTGGAACGAGCCAATGCTGCAGCCGTTGTCCTGGACAAGAAGCAGCGTAACTTTGACAAGGTGGCTGACTTTCTCTCTCTCTCTCTCTCTCTCTCTCTCTCTCTCTCTCTCTCTCTCTCTCTCTCTCTCTCTCTCTCTCTCTCTCTCTCTCTCTCTCTCCCTCTCTCTCTCTCTCTCTCTCTCCTCTCTCTCTCTCTTCTCTCTCTCTCTCTCTCTCTCTCTCTCTCTCTCTCTCTCTCTCTCTCTCGCATTACATATTTTGGGTGAAACATATATTTCCTCTGACTCGAACAACGCTTTTAAATTTATAACAAAAGCTTGCTTGTGTCACGTATTCCAGGTGCTGTCTGAGTGGAAGCAGAAGTATGAGGAGTGCCAAGCTGACCTGGAGGGGGCCCAAAAAGAGTCCCGCGGTCTGAGCACGGACCTTTTCAAGCTCAAGAACTCCTACGAAGAAGCCCTGGATCACCTGGAGACCATGAAGAGGGAGAACAAGAACCTCCAGGGTACCTGGATAGCTCCACTTTCTTGCCTACCCTGAGAATACCTGCCTGTCATCAGTAGCACTGTATAATATGTACAGTACCGCAGTAGCGCTGTATAATAGCACTTGAACTTAAAGGCTATAGCCTTCACATTATTTTGATCCCAATCAACAGCCCATCAAGTATTGATTCTTGATCTCCAATCTCCATAATAGCCCAAACTCTTTTGTTTAACAATAACAATCAATGTCCCGATGCTACACATATTTCCAGCTGTTAAAAAAACACTGGTTTTTTTTCTCATCCCATAGAGGAAATAACTGACCTGTCAGATCAAATCTGCCAAGGAGGGAAAACCATCCACGAGTTGGAGAAGATTAAGAAGGAGCTGGACATCGAGAAATCAGAGGTCCAGGCTGCCTTGGAGGAGGCTGAAGTAAGCCTCGGATTAGATCCTCACGGTGTTTTCCCCTTCTGGTTCAACATTGGTCAGTAGTTTGCTAGTTTTAAGTTGAGCACAGAGGTGGCTTATCAGGCTGTGTCTCTGGCAGAGCACCCTGGAGCACGAGGAGAGCAGGACCCTGCGCATCCAGCTGGAGCTCAACCAGATGAAGGCCGATATCGACCGCAAGCTGGCCGAGAAGGACGAGGAACTGGACAACCTTCGGTGAGGTTACACCACCAGTTCCTCATCACACACCCATTCAAGATTCTCCTAGACGCCATTTAGCAACATTTCCTTTTGTGTTGCACTATCCAATTATCAGTTTTGTATTCGTCCATCACCTTATGCCTCCGTTTCCCCACCATCCAGTCGGAACCACCAGAGGTCTCTGGAGACCATTCAGGCCAGCCTGGAGGCTGAAACGAGGTCTCGCAACGAGGCGTTGCGCCTGAAGAAGAAGATGGAGGGAGACCTGAACGAGATGGAGCTGCAGCTCAGCCAGGCCAACAGGCATTCAGCTGAATCCCAGAAACTGCTAAGGAACCTGCAGGTCCAGATAAAGGTGAGGTTATTTGGAGGCCAAACTAGATACCTGGATGGATCAGAACCTGGGTGTAGATACGTCAAGGTTATGATCTGTTATGATACCTCAGTGTACGGTATTTAGAGAAGGGAGGAAGTATCAGCAGTCCATCTCTTGAACCTAATGCATACACGGTTGAAACACAAGCATTCATCACAAGTCTGCGATGCGATCTCCAGGACGTCCAGCTTGAGCTGGATGAAACCCTCCATCAGAACGAGGAGCTGAAGGAGCAGACGGCCGTGACGGAGCGACGCAACGGTCTGCTGTCCGCCGAGGTGGAGGAGCTGCGGGCCCTGATGGAGCAGAACGAACGTACCCGCAGGCTGGCCGAACAGGAGCTCCATGACTGCAGCGAGAGGGTCAACCTCCTGCACGGCCAGGTAAGTCAGGGACAGGCGGGATGATATGGAGAGAGAGGGGGGGTGGAGACAGGGTCACAGAGGCTCACATTAAGAGTTTAGTAGAGACTGAGGGGAGTACAAACAGCTGGTGTGTCTTGTTTCCACCAGAACACCGGGCTGATCAACCAGAAGAAGAAGCTGAAGAGCGATCTGACCCTGCTGTCTGGGGAGGTGGACGACGCCGTGCAGGAGTGCCAGAACACGGAGGAGAAGGCCAAGAAGGCCATCACTGATGTAAGCAACACCTTACGAAGCAAAGCAAAATCAACACTGGGCTAATGGCAGGTTTTGCCACTGTTATTACTTGAGTAAATCTTCCCCTTGCATGTTAACCGATTGAACCTGTTAATTTTTCAGGCGGCAATGATGGCGGAAGATCTGAAAAAGGAGCAGGACACAAGCTCTCACCTGGAGAGGATGAAGAAGAACATGGAGCAGACCATCAAGGACCTTCAGATGCGTCTGGACGAGGCGGAGCAGATCTCCCTCAAGGGGGGCAAGAAGCAGATCCAAAAGCTAGAGAAAAGGGTAAGGGCTTTGTTCACCACTGTGACTTTGACCTCTATTTGCTCTGCTGATAAAGCTGATTGATCATGTATTGGCTGATTCTTATAGGTCAAGGAGGTTGAGGCGGAAGTGGAATCTGAGGAAAAGAAGAGCGCTGACTTACAGAAGGAAGTCCGCAAGTCTGAGAGGAGAATCAAAGAGCTCAGCTACCAGGTAAACTGCAAAGTTGCTTTAGCCTAGACTGCAGCCCGGAATCTACAATAGGATAACATACTGGTTGAATGATCTGCGGACAAGAATCCATGTGTGATGATGTTTTCCCCTCTGCTGTGGATCCAGACCGAGGAGGACAAGAAGAACCTGGTTCGTCTGCAGGACCTCATAGACAAGCTGCAGGGCAAAGTGAAGAGCTATAAAAGGCAGACTGAGGAAGCGGTAAATCCACCCCAAGATAATATACTGCTATTACACAACAAGTTCCTTGATCACATTTATGAATGAGCTGTAAATACACACACTACCCAAGATATACACAAAGACAGGGACGGCATTGAAGTTGGTTTACAGTGTCCCTGATCAAACTCTAGTCTCTTGTCTTGTGAATGAATAAATAGTGAAAGGAATGTTGGAATAATAGTAGTCAAGGTCATCAGTAGAAACAATGGTTGCTAGTAAGTTACAAAATGAAGGCACTGCTGGAGGCATTCAAAATTAAAGCCATTTTTCAAGCACCTCAAAATGGTGAATGGACTGCATTGATATAGCATTTTTCTATCCTGTGGCCCCTCAGAGCACTTCACAATTCACAGAGCCGGCCTTGTAACAAATCCGTTTGAGGAGCAGACTGGACGGGGACACGTTGCTCTACTGTGGGAACAGCTACCCTCCCGGACTTTCTCTCATTCACTGTTGTTTCTCTCTCTGACCCCCCCCCCCCCCCCCCCCCTCCCAACATGAAGGAGGCACAGGCCAACGGCAACCTCGTCAAGTCCAGGAAGCTCCAGCACGACCTGGGCAACGCGGAGGAGCGCGCCACCGCGGCCGAGGCACAGGTCAACAAGCTGCGCGTGCGCACCCGGGACCAGGCGGCGAGCAAGGTCGGCACGCCATCACCGCCCGGGAACGCATGCGATGCTGCGTCACCCTGCAGGACTGCATGACCTTTGGTGGAATTATGGGTTAAAATTAGCCCCATGGGTTCCAGGACTAGAATACCCCGATAAATTTAGCACGGGCCAGATGTAATCCCCGAGTTAAAACGAGTTCCCCGCGGCGAGGCTTGTCGTGTGATGTCAGGGGCGTGGCGGCGGGCGCCTAAGCCCCAGTATGTGGTTGCTAATAAACAGCTCCGCCTCATGTGTTGCAGCACGCCGAGTGATGTGCCGAGGATGACCGCAGTCGCCAAACATATCGCCGGGACCCGGCCAGAGGCAACAGCTGTGAAGATGAATCCAAATAAATGACTTCAGATCCTTTAAACTCGCCCCAACTGTTTGATTTTTTTTTTTAAAACATCTCTTTTAGTGTCCTTTCTTATTTTTTTTTTTTGCGTACAGGATTAAAATTACAAGGCAGGAAGGAGATTAAGAATTTATTTTTTGAATTTTTTTTGTATTTCACAAACAGTTGTTAAACAAAAGGAAAATTAAATATTCAATATCAGCATGTGGAGGATAGAAAAGCAGTAGGCAGGTGGTGGGTGAGATAATGGTCGATAAAAATACAAATAAAAACTGCTGTCCTTTGTGCTAGTGTGTTATCAAAAGTACGGATGTTGTCAGAAGGAGCTATCGTGATGGTGTACCATTGTTCCAAAATGCTAAGTGAACACCTAGTGCGACATAGAAACCATGAGCTTCCACCGATTACTTCAAGCAAAAGGCAAATGCTACAAAAACACTATTAATTTATGCTACAGCATGAAAATGTCTTGTCACCACCACCACCACCACAGTAGAACTACCGCAGTTCTCTTGGGTTTAAAATACCACACCAGGATGTCAACAAGGACAGTATCTTATCATACAATATGACATTAATGCAGGCCCAGCTTAAAAACACCATCAAAACTGCTAAAAAACCCTGCTGCTATATCTTGCTACTTGACAGAATTCAAGCCATCAAAAATCACCCACGATGCAGCATGTTCGGCCACAGGTTTGAGTGTCAAGTGAGACCATATACGCTCAACGGGTGAAATAAATAAAAGGCCATTTGGCATTAAAAGCAACTCGAGATGCAGTTCTGACGTAGCATTACAAGGGATCCAACCAAACTGTATTCTCAGCCTAGGCAAAGCAACAGTAGTTACGTACGTCCTCTCCCTGACAAGCGGTGTAGCTGCTAGGAGCAGCCGGTACCCATAGCATTCACCCGCCTCGGCCAACGGTTCCATCGTTATTTTTGGCCAGGGACACAACTCTATAACTCAGAAAAATGACTTAACCATATGCTTAATCATACAGTTAAATGACATGAACAGCACACAAGAACGGCGTTTGGTTGAAAAGGAGAAAAATATGAACCGGTCTAGAAATCTGCAAAAGCACCCCGATGGAGACTACGCCAAACAATAATGAACACGTGCGCACCCAGACAAAGAGCTGTAGGTCAATGCTCAGTGGTTTGAAAGTGAAACCAGACTATAGTTTACACTACTGGGTGTGCTTTTCTACGGTGAGAGAACGCCTTGGTACAATCATAGTGGTGGAGTCAGCGGAGCGCCGCTGATGTACTGAACGGGAGTGGTGTGTGCATAAGTCGGCTGTCGTGTTTGGAATGAGGTAGGTCATCTCAATCGCTTGCTGTTGCCGGGATTGGAGTCCTTAATAAATTGTTAAGACGCAAAGGCGCCGTTGCCCATTACAGTTAAAATGTCCACATGTTTAAAAGGCTCAAGGGGTCCTAGGCAGTCAGCCAGGCCTGTTTACTCCTTTTAAAGTCAAGGTTAAAAAGATATGCAGTTTCATGCAGAGGCATACAAAGATTGTCACAAGTCGAGGATTGTTGTCACAGAGGTGTCGTCACAATCCAACCATGAAGCGACCTATGCTGTTGGGACTAGTGGTTCGTTCTTCATGCTCCAGGAGAAACATCGGGACTTCAACAAGAAGAACACTAGAGCCTGCATAGTTTATTCCCCGTAGCAAACCATCTCTCACAACATGGATGCAAAATTTGATCAAGAAAACATGGATTTTTTTGTCTTTTCCTTTTTTAAACAAAAGCGTTTTGAGCTACAGTTAAAACAGTTTATTTCTGTGCAAGGTTTTATTCTACAATGCATCAAGCTAAAAATGTTTTTTCTCAAAATGAATTCACGCACACACGCAGGCAACCACACACACACACACACACACACACACACACACACACACACACACATCTCAAAAATAAAGTCCCTGGATAAAGCATGTGAAGCCACAACAGAGGCGGATGTCGTTTGTGAATTGGTGAAACCATCTCCATGACGATCAGTGAGCTACCTAGAGGGGCACAGCGTGGCCACAGAGCCACCAGTCTGTCGCCACCAATGAGAATTAACGGTCAAAAGGAAAACACGGGCACCCCGGGGCCCGGACCACCCTAGAGATCACGTGGGGGGGGGGGGGGGGGAGTGATGCAGTCTAGGGCTAACGACGGGGTGGGCTGGATCATCTGATAGACGAGCCTGTGGCACACAATCAGCCCTCGGCGGGCTCTCTCCAAAAGTCCTCGTAAGACATGAAGTACCCCCCCTCCCCACCCATCATATAATATGTTTTGTGTACGCTTTCATATTTGTATTTTTTTTTTACAGAAATCTATCGTAAAAGCTGACATTTCATTTATATCCAACGTCCTCCCCCTCCCCTAAAGCACACAGCCTTCACGGGGGCGTCGCCCGAGGTCCATTAAGAAGTCTGCTGCGGGGGCGGGGGGGGGGGGGGGCCGACCGCCAAGAGCCTGCAAGGTGAGGAGACGATGGCCAGGTGGGTGCTCTTCGGTCACCCCGGGGGGGGTGGGGGTGGGGGTCATGAGAAGAATGCGCGGCAGCATCCTCGGCCCTCCCGTCCAGACGGTGGCGCCGTCCCGTGGGAAACAGTACAACCCGTGGTCTGCGCTCGGCCCAGGCGCCCTCGCCACATTAAGGAGTCCGCGGCGATGGCCGCCATCTGTCCACATGGCCACCGGCTCCCTCCAACATAAGAACTTTAGACGGTGTGGGGGGGTCGGGGGTCGTGGGGGGGGGATGGGGGCAGGGGGAGGGGCTATGCTGGTCACTCCTCCAGGGGGTCCGTGTCGAGGTCCATGTAGGGCTCGTCGATGTAGCTGGCGATGGCACACGAGGAGGTCCTGTCCGAGCCCAGCAGGACGGACACCGTCTCCTTCCAGTAGCTGAAGGGGATGCAGGAGCTCTGTGGTGTGGGGGGGGGGAAAACATGCAAACACACACAAGGAGACGCATGAGGGCAAGGCCCAGGGATTTGCGTAAAAGAAAACTGGAAAAAAAAAGAAAACTGGCCACTTTGGTAAAAAAAAAAAGGTCATTATTGCTTTACTTTCAATAATCTACCTCAATTGTCTATTCTGCCTTTTTTTTTTAAAGGTTATCTTTATTAAATTCGCACTATTGCCCTGTACTTCCTGCAGTGGCGCCAAAATGTCCCATCTGAAATTAATCTGATCAACAACTTCCATAAAATTGTATTGAGAACCAAAAAGGAAGAAAAAAACCCTATAGTGGCATGGCTACGTTCACATGCAACAACTATTGGTAACGCTAAGTGACAACCACAACCAGAGACGGTAAAAGCCGCGGTAGGGAGGGAGGTCCCGGACTCACGTTCTCCAGGCAGGTGCTGTCCTTGTCCTTGTTGAGGTAGTGGCGCTGCCAGAAGCGCAGCAGGTTGTGGAAGTTGTTGAGCAGGCAGCCGGGGTACTTCTCGGCGTACTCCTTCTCGCGCAGGGCGTCCAGGTAGAAGGGCAGCTTGGACCTCCTCCTGGCCAGCATCAGAATGACCAGGCTGGTGTTGAGACAGCTCACGTTCTCCTAGAGGCGGCGGTGGGCCGGGCAGATGGCGCGCACCATGAGTGGAAGGAACCCACGGGGAGCAGGGAAAGGGAGGCGTTTCAGTGCAGTGTCATGTACATTCCATAGCTTTGACCGAAATGTCCACCATGTCACTTTTTTTTTACGGCAGCCATTGCCTCAAAAGGATTTTAAACTACAAGTATGTGAACTACGACTCAATCACACAACTCCTGAGATATTAATACTATAAGTATTTCTTAGAACATTTTATAGCAATCGAATATTGCTGGAACCAGGATTGCCCTCCCTCCGAGAGTGCTAGGGTTCTGCCCTGACTTTAGTGTGAGGGGGGGGGGGGGGGGGGGGAGTACAGACCTGTGTGAGCGTCTGGACGTTGATGATGTTGACCAGTCTGAAGAGGAAGGTAAGCCTGTTCTCCACCCGGGCCATGTAGGACAGCAGGCAGCACTCAGACAGGACCTCCACCACTGGACCACACACACACACACACACACACACACACACACACACACACACACACACACACACACACACACACACACACACACACACACACACACACACACACACACACACACACACACACACACACAGTAAAAAACACAGGCACTTCAAAAAGCCAGACTCTAGTAGGATCAGGGCTGCATGCTTCAACGCAACGTTATTGCTCTGTTTGTGGGGCAGCGTTGTGCGTTGGCCCCTCACAGAGCCCACAGCAGCCATGAGTGGGCAACTTTCTGGAAACAGATGGCGCCTGTTTCCGCCCTGCTGAGGAGAGCAGTCTGTTCACCGCTTTATCATGACACAATCTTTGCCTTTCCCATTTGGAGGCTTAGGACGCATGCACCAAGAAGGGAACGTGGGGAAGCAGGGAATTTCTAATTCATGTCTCCCTTCAAATATAGGTGCTCCATTCCAAGGTTTAGCATGGCCAAAGGGTTTTGAACCAAGGTTAATCTTTAGGTCAAAGCCGTAAAATATAATACACTTATTTTCTAAAGAGGCCTCTAGCTGTTTGATATAATGAGATCACGCCACACCAAATGGCCCCCATTGGTTTGAGAAAGGCCGCCTTCAGCGTCCGCGGATAAAACCCGCAGTACCCGCTGTTAAAATGCATTGCCCTGTTCCTATGGAGACCCGCACACGATTCTCTTACAGATACGGATTACTTTATTGATCCCAGAGAAAAAGTTAGTTGATCCACTCAAGCCAGAAACAAAGTAAATAGAATAAACTACTAATATAGTAGGGCTGCACGATTATTGCCAAAATGATTATCACGATTATTTTGATCAAAATTGATATCACGATTATTTTGATCAATATTGATATCACGATTTTTTCCCATTATTATTCATTGAAAAAAAAAATCTTTAGAATTTCTACCACCCCCTAGTGGTGGGAGCCGCACACTGTGCTCAGCGGCAAATTGCCTCCAGGCCACGCCCCCCCCCCCCCCCCCCCTCCTTTTTCAGGCTTTGTGCCGCTGTGTGCAGGATGGACTCACGCAGTCACAAACAGGTGTACAGGGAGCGCTTGGTTTGCTTTGCAGCGAGAGGTAGAGCATATACTGCATGGGCGTTGCTCGTTTCTTTTTTTTTGCGGATGCATTACTTTAAAAAAAATATCGCGAAAATTATCGCGAGAAACACTACGCGTCATCGTGGGACGCCAATATCGCGGTAAAAATTTAAATAATATAGACATAACATTTATTGACAATGCAGAGGGGCGATGACCCGCTCACTGCGTGCGGCGTGACGCATCAAAGAGATGGACGGTGCGTCCGTCACGCGTTGGCGGATTACCTTTGACGTCTTCCGTCTGGTTCTCGAAGCGGTCCAGGGAGAGGACGATACAGCGCACCAGCATGTTGGAGTCCACCAGGGAGCTGTTGATCTGGGTCAGGAAGGTCTGGAACTTGGGGACAAGAGAGACAGGGGAGATGGTGATGCTCTGCAAGTGGACCAGGGGCTGTCTGACGGGGCCGTGCTGCGACCGGGGACACACCTTCTCCTCCGTGTTGACGTATTTGTTGAAGCGGTTGAAGGCGTCGATGTTGAACTTCATGAGCTCCCCGAGCAGGTCGAAGTAGCTCTGCAGAACGTCTCTGGAGGTGCAGCCGCTGTCGATGATGCAGAACAGGATGTGCTGCGTGTTTGTGAGTGAGCGAGTGAGAAGGAGGGGGTATAGGGAAGACAAAGCACAAGCTTAAGAAATGCGACAGAACTGGTCAAAAAAGGGAAAGGCCGGGCTCTGCTCTGCCTTTTTTTTTTAATCGAGTGTGTGCGGATGGTTTGGACGACGGCCTACCTCCAGCAGTCCTCTCTTCAAGAGGAACATCTGGTCTGCGTAGGACGTGGCCCCACGCAGAAAGCTCTCCACAGCCCTCGCTTGCCAGAATCTGCGCACGGCAAACACCAGGAGTTGAAGATTGAAGGGAGCCAGCGGCAGGAGAAACGCAAGATAAAAATAGAAAAGGGGGGAGGAAGCATTTCCTAGAATCGTCATTGTCTTCTGAGTACCCGCTCATTTTCCCCTTGAGCATTTGTTTACGGCGACAGTGAAGATTGTTGATGCGTTGTGGGGAAAATTGCTGTTTTTGAGAGGCAATATTTTAAGCCCCAGTAAGACACGCAAACCCCGTCACTAAATGTGACATAAGGAGGACTTTACTACATTTGAGTGCTTTCAAGTTCTTCAGGAGCCATTCAATTACAACTCACTACATAAGGCATTTATACACTGCCGAGCAATTTCCCTTTCTTGCCTGTGTAAAACCGAGGGCGTGAAATCCCCTGGGGTCACAGAGCCGGTTTTCTAGGTTCACTGGAGAAGGCGGGGCCACACACGGAGAATAGACCTCTTCAGAATAGTTTGCATACTACGAATGTTTACAATTCTTTATGATTCAAGGGACTCACATGCAAGAATGAGGATACATCAGTGTAGGCTACAAACGCGATTAACTATTTACGCGATTAACTAAGTGCAAAAATGCCAACATATTCTTTATTTTGCTGAACCACTTGGTTTTTATCCCGACAAAAGCCTCGCAAGGAAAGTCCCTCTGATTCTTTTCCGTAGATCGCCCCATCTTTCCCTGTCTTCGTTTAATAAGACGGCTTCACTTTTTCTCTCATGATCAGCAGCTCGTGGATTTCAGTCTCTCCAGCTAGAACTACTCATGTTGATATCGCTGCGTTGTCTCTGTTGTAGAGACAACACCCTAGTCCCGTCCCTGGCACCGCAGAGATGTCTAATCGCATTTATATTAAAATGAAACCGCCAATGTGTGTCGGGTCCGGCAGGGTAAATAGGGGTGCTTACTCAGTTTACCTCGGTCAGCGTAAACGTGCGGACTATGCCGGGAAAAAGGCGTGCATAAGACGGGCATATTTGGAAGTGTAAAAACGTTTATAGTCCTGCTATAAAATTAGATAATATAGGAAACATACAAAAGCAACGCACTTCAAATAGACCCAAGAGGCCTCTAGGCCTCCTAGCCAGGGTTGGGTTGGGGGTCAGAGTAGAGCCTCACCTGAAGGAAGAGTCTGGGGGCTCCCTCTTCATGACGGTGAGCAGCCTGGTGAGCAGGCCCTTCTTGCCGTCACACACCAGGCTGCGGTCCGTGTTGACCAGGGCCTCCACCTCGGGGATGTTGGCCTTCATGGAGATGGCACTGAGCTCGTTCAGCTCCTGGCTGTTCAGCAGCAGGTACTTGTTCCTGGGGGGGGGGGAGGGGGAGGGGAGGAGGACAGACAGGGAAACAGAGGGAGGGGTTTTGGATAAATACATGGTTCATGGGTCACCACACCAATGGTGCAGGTGGGATATTGTGCGGTGGTCACTTACTCGTGGTGATCACTGAAACTCTGGAGCAACCGCAGGAACTGGATTTTAAACGATATTTCCTGTTGAGAAATAAAAATAAATACTTACAAACAACTACAATATAAACATTAGGAAACAGTTTTCATACATTTTTTTATAGAGCAATGCTCTATACACCTTTACATTTCTAATTCATGTTATTTAAAAAAAACACTTGTTCGACCACATTATGAAGTTCATTTTATGTTAACTATTTTAACTTGATAGCATGGTTCTGTATTAGTATTGCATTGAATAGTATTAAATAGGTATAGCTGCATACCGGGCTGCAGTCACAGTTCTCGTTCTGGCCGTGCACCACGTGGTTGGAGGCGGTGTACTTCCTCCAGATGAGCTTGTCAAACAAGTTGTTGAGTCCCGGAATGAGACGGAACTCAGCGAGCATCTTGTGCACCTGATGACAGACGGAGGGATGGGAGTCAGGAGGAAGTTCTGCTTCTTTACACAATCCACAACGAAGATGACGATTAACAGGGTATCTGCAGGTTTCAGCAAGTCCAATTTAAGACTTTTAAGACCTTTTTAATACCACCTTGAATGAAATTTAAGACCTAAAACACGCGACGGTGGGGGTTGGCAACAGACGCGAGTCAACTTCGGAAACGGACGTCTTCCAGCCAACTGTCCTTGAATTTGCACCGACCCATTGTCGCAGACTAGCTAGCAAGCACGCAGATAATCGTTTATATATGCAGCTAGCAAGAAAGAAACCTCTCTACATGTCCTTCCTGAAAAGTAACTCGGAAATTTTTTAAAAATATATAGTCCTGCCCGAACAAATTTAAGTTACATTATTTAAGACCAGCATATGACATTTGTAACGAATTTAAGACTTTTTAAGGCCTTAAATTTAGAAACATGAATTTAAGACTTTTTAAGACTTTCTAAGGATGCGCGGCTGCCTGTGCCGGATCTATTTCCATCCGTCCTTTTTGTTTACATGGTTTGAGGGTTGGGAACATGAATGCCTTTGATAAAAAAAATACATGCTAATGGAGATCTCTTTTTACAACCATGGGAGGGGAGTGGACAGTACTTTTCTATATCTAGACAATATAAAAAGTAAAAGCACACTCGCACTGAAGAACGCAAAGCAAAAGCTACAAATGCATGTTGTAACGCATCATCCTGAGGAGTGACGCATACTACACACACTCTCAAATGTTCTGCCACAGCTTGACTTCCCACAGTGCTCCAGGTAAGGGACCTAAAGCGGGGCTGGGACCACCAGCTTGAGCATCCTACCTGGTTCCTTTGGCGGCCCATGAGCAGCACACACAGCACGTAGAGCACCTCCACCTTGTACATGATCTCATGGACGATCTTCATGGACTGGGGCAGGTGGTGCCGGAGGGGGCTGGTGGCGAGGGAGCTCTCGTCCGAGGACTCTGGAGAAAGAGAAGGCGATGGTGACATGTACTACCAAGACGCCACCCGTATGCGCCGTGTGTGATCCTCATCCCATTGTTGGGTTGAAATAAATTATTGTCCTCAAAAAAACCACGCAAAAATGCACTCAAGCACTTTGTTTGTGTTTCCCACACCAAATTGATAAGAGTGGTTTCAATCCCCAAAGTCTGTCGTCTACCCATTTTTTTACATTTTACATTTTAGGGCATTTAGCAGAGGCTTTTATCCAAAGCGACTTACATCAGTTAATACACACATCGACACACCGACGGCAGCGTCAACCATGCAAGGCGACAGCCAGCTCGTCAGGAGCAGTTAGGGTGAAGTGTCTTGCTCAGGGACACATCAACACTCAGCTAGGAGCAGCTGGGGATCAAACTAGCAACCTTTCGGTTACAGGACAACTGCTCTACCTCCTGAGCTATGCCTACGAGTCTACCCATAGCCAGCCATCAGCAAGAAGCCAAACTCCTACCAGCTCATTAGTAACACGCACATGAAATGGATGTTTGTAAAAAGTGTGTTTGAGTTCAAACAAAGGCTGCTGGAAAAGGTTTTTTTTTTATTATATCCACCGTCATCTCTGGGTCCGCCGTCTAACCTGTGCTGCTCTGCTCGGTCTCCTCCGAGGCCATCTGCATGAGGGCGTCCAGCACCAGGGCGTTGTCCAGCCACGTGTACCAGTCCTCCAGCTCCTGCAGGAAGCTGGAGGCCCCCGTGGCCTCCGACACCTTCCTGGTGGCCAGCTTGCACAGGCGCTCGATGAAGCCCGGGATGTTCAGCAGCGCCACTAGAGGGGGGACGGAGGGGGACGGAGGGACCATGAGGACTTTGGTTCAATGGGACGGTTGGGATGCACGTAAAACATGCATTTATGTGTGGCTTTGCGTTTCCGAGAGGCGACTCGTCCCTACATTAGAGCGGCACTGTCTGCATTTACCCAACAGCGGGATAATAGTAATAATATTAATATTATAACAGCATTTCCCACCATTCAACCCAGAAACGTAGAATATGGATAAAATTACCAGTATTCATCTAGTCAATAGATGACCAGATTTTACTTTCAGTATAATTATATAACTGTATTACATAAGCCTACATTCACTATGTGTCTTTATTGAATAATGACAAAGGGCAGGTGGTCCGGTCAAATACTCCTGAACAACCTTAGAGCTGCTTGAAACCCACCCTGGTTGACCTCGGCGCGCGACGGGGTGTTGTTCTTCTTCTGCTGGGCGTTCTTGGCCAGCAGGGTGTGCTTGTCATCGTTGCCCACGTCGGGCTCCGAGATGGTGACGGACAGGATGCGGCAGAAGTTGGCCAGCTGCTGCTGGTCGAAGCTCTGGACCAGGCCGGACAGGTTGGGGATGCCCTCCAGCTGGATCATCTCCTGAGCACAGCGTAGGGGAGATGGCGATCATTACGAGGCGTGTCATGCCTTTTCAAATGGACAGGGCGGTGTGGACGGACAGCACAACAGGGTGGACGAGAGCGGTCCTGACACAGAGCAGAGGACTGCAGGCCAGGATCAAGAATGCGGCACTAGTTGCCACAAGGCGCTTTGCCACCTTACATAATTTGTTATTTTTGCAGGAACTTTGGGTGGATGCCCGGATTATTTCAACACTTAAAGCTCAAACAATGAAGGGACCAATACGTGTTGAATAGATATTAAAGGCCCCTCTTATGATTCCTAACATGAGACCTCACCTTTCAAATTTCACTACGTTATTGAGAGCCACAAATAAGGCGTGGCGCTGCGGTGAAACTTTGTCGCCGACCTTTTTGGCCCCCAGGATGTCTTCGATGAGGGTGGCGGTCTGCAGGAAGGTCTTCTTGTTGTTCATCAGGGTGAAGAGGAACAGCACAAAGTCATCCCGGGCCGCCAGGCTCCTGGTTACCCCCTCTGTCTGGGGAGACAAGAGGACCCCCACCGTCAGTGGACTACGTTTACTCCCCCTTTCACGTGAATCCCAGTCAAGTTCATTAATGGGGTGGCCGTGATGATGCAACATGTACGGCACAATATATAGTTTGTATCACGGAGAGACTACATTAACACTTAAAGGGTTGGTGTATACTTACACACATACAGCAGTTGTAAAGCACACTAAGGCAGTCCTTCACCAAGTCATCATTCACTAGGAAGACCAGAAACACAGTCAATCATGAGCCTGTGTGTGTGTGTGTGTGTGTGTGTGTGTGTGTGTGTGTGTGTGTGTGTGTGTGTGTGTGTGTGTGTGTGTGTGTAGTTTACTGTGCGATATGGGAAAAAATGAATATCCCGATACATTTTCTCCATTTCATGACATTAATAGGCTTATAAACATTAAGGCTGAATCATCTAAAAATATTTTACAGAAAAAACTAATTCAGGCAGCATTTTCTTTATATGTAGGCCATTGCAATAAAACTAAAATATTCATTCAAACTCATTTTGATACACTGAATTCGATATTTTTGAGACCATTGAATTTATTTAGGAATTGCACATGTGCTGCCCTCTACCCCCAGCACCTTGCCAGGATCGACAGATAGATAACTCCTCTCCCCAACGAACCACGCAGACACGTCCCAGTTGACTCTTTATGGTTGCTTGAAGTAGGGTAAACAACCATGTTTTCTGAGGCCAACTTAAAGCTAGAGAAGTAGATAAGACGAGGGAGCACCTTGTATTCCGATTGTGTGTGTAACTGTTACGAAGCGTGCAGCTGGTAACCATGACGACATCAGATCAGACAAGACGTTACAAGCATTGGCGTGTTTTGCTCCACGTCCTTCCCTCAATATCCAAAAAACTGCCAGATCACTGATCCCTTATTAGTTATTTTAGGAACCAGCAGTTCGTCCTCTTCCATGTTTCAATTGTCGATTGAATTGGTTAGGATACACTATGCTACACTGAGCCGGCGCTGCAAACCATAAGAAACTTGAAAATGAACTCCCTCCCTTCCGCACCTAGATGCCGCGTGGGATTGGTTGGTGAATGTGTGACGCATGTGTTTGTTTACCCCTCACACACGTTACTGCATGAGGGAGAGGGAGAAAGCCACCGGAGAATGTGTTGAACACGAAACCAAGGCATGTCTCGGCTGCCGCTTGAAAAAAACCCAGATGACCGTAAAATACTCGATACTTACGAAATAATAATTGTATGTATCGCACACAGCTATTTCAGAGATATATTGAGTATATTCGATATATCGCACAGCCCTATGTCATAGCATGCATCACTCCTACTTACTTTGGTTTTTACTATTATGCATAGTGACGGTGGGCCTCATCAAGATTTCCACGAGCAGCTGGAAGGCAAAGCATACAAGTTAGTATGCATTAAGCAGTTAAAAAGTCGGCATAGTTTCGATACAAGAGAGAAAATACATCTATAATACATTTGTAATAACAAAATCATTGCAGGTCCAATACAAAGAGCTGAGTTAATCCCCAACATCCATTACAGGGAAATGTTGACATTATGAGGCTCATTTAAACACAATGATTGCCGAATAGGGCAAATCACATCATCGCACATTAAGCATGCGGCTGTGGGTTAAAATGACTCCCTGCTGTGCTGAACTTACGTCCACGCCACCAAACAGTTCAAAGGTGTATGTATTGGGGAAGGTGGATTCCTGAGCGGTCTTTCTGTCCTCTGTGACGAAAGACATGGCCTCCATGGAGAGTTGGGACAACAATACCTGATTAAAAGACAATGAATGGGGTTGGAGTTATTTGCATTGCCATTATGAAAAAGATAAAAAACGAAAAAGATTTATTCAACGTTAATTGTTCGCCTTAAATAAGCTTCTCTTATTAAAGCCAGTACTGATTGAGCTTGATAGACTGGGTACCCGTGAGCCTTTTTGTTTACCTTGAGTAGGCTGTGGGCATGGGAGAGGTCGCTGTTTGGATGACTGCTGTCATGAAGTTTCTGCAGCATGGTCGGGATGCCATGCCACTTGACTCGCCTGTCCCTTTCCTCCAGCAGGATTCCAGGGAGCTACAGCACAAGAATATAAATAAGTGGATTCAAGGAAGGAAAAAGAAAGAAAGGGCCTTAAAAAGGCTGTTGGTTTTCCATATCTACAGCTTTTAGGAGAGGATAATAATAAAGACAAAGAAATGATTTGGAAAGTCAGTAGTGTGGAGTTTAAATGTATTGTTTGGTGTTTGTTTGCCTGTGTTTCCCATTGTTATGTTGTCAACTTCACAACCAAAACGAAAAGATTAAGCTTGTTTATTATGATGGATTACAAGAACACTTAGCCTTTAAACCATTGTTGGCTTGTGTCTAAAAAAGGAAAGCAACTTATAATTAAAAACATGCAAAATAAAACAACCTAAGCTGCACTTCAAAAAAGGCAATTCACAGCAGGCCTAACTTTGAGAATATATTTTGCGCATTACTACTGAACACATCACGTCCTTAATCATGTTACTGCATTGATCCAAATCCCAAATAAAACGTGGGCCACCACTGTAACATGATCGCTGTCAGAGCATCTTACAGCATGTCGTAGGGTCCCTTGAAGGGCACCCATAGTTATTGTTATTAACGTGGTGACGTAACCACCTGAGCTGCTCATCTGGCTTAGCACACTGACGATGGTGGCTAACATGGTAGCCAATATTCACATCTCAAGTACCACCAGCAACCGTATTAACCCAGGTGCTTGGTACCCCACTGGCTTAAAAATGAGTAGGATTCAAATGAGCACCAGATGCATGAGCGGAAGGCTGGGGGGGATCCACGCATCGCACCGTTAGCGGGTACTGCTTGGCACAGAATGCTAATGAAACCATAAGCTAACAACAAAGATCCCCTTTCGATCGAGATAGTTCTTCTTTTGACGGGTGATGGAACTATTTTCCGGTGATAACCGTTCACCGAGTTTTGTTTGTTTCATAAATATGCTCTACTGTTGGTAAGCAGAGCCAGACCAAAGCAGCGACTTCGCCCCCACGTCCACCCAGTGAACGACGTCTCAGAAGCCCCCTAAGTCCCCTGGTTGTTGGGAGCACAGACGCTAGTAGGCTATCGTCAACCGTCTACTTCAGGCTCGATCTCTTACCTGAGTGCCCCGGTTGAACCCGTGGCCTGTAATTTGACAAGCTGTGATTTTCGTGACGATATTGCCATTGCATTTTCTCCGTTTTCCTCCAGTCCAAGGGGACTGGGACCCTTGAAGCGTCGCCATTATTTTTTTCTTCCTGTACTGAACTGTTCTAGGCAGGAAGTCCAACGCTTTGATACAACGCTTGTGTTTCTATGTAGTTGAGCGACATCTAGTGGTTATTCGGTTAATAATGTTTTGGTTTTGTTGGCATTGTTCAGGCAAGGCAATTCCAAGCATTTATTCCTTTATTTAATCGATAAAGTATTACACTCTGCTTGCAAAGAGATAGGTAGGATGGTGTACTCTATACATTATAAATAACTTTCAAATCAAATTGGATACCAATGACATCGCATAACAACCCAATACCACAACTCCATTTGGATTTCACATAACTCACATTTCATTCTTTAATGCAAAACCATAAACATTCAGGCCCCCTGGTCTGTTCTCTGCTAAATAAAGATTCTTGAAATATAACTCCAAAAAATGTAGTGTCTCATCGAGCGGTCCCATCCTCAAGAGGGTATACAATAATTAAAAAAAGGCCAGCTTTTCTTCTGTGGACCTCTGTGGTTGGCCTCACTCATGACATAATGTGTCTCTCTCATGTCTTTTCTTCCATCATACGAAGTCTCGCTCATTTATCTCCTCCTCCGTCATGTAGAGGTAGGAGCTGATGGCTTCCCTCAGGCCATGGCTCACCAGAGAGTGCTCTGATTCCGCTCTGTTTCCCCTGAATAGCATCGACCTAGGCGAAGAGACAAACAATGAGAAAATCTTTGAGTAATGAAATTATAGGCCTACGCAGGCGACATCTAATTCAGAAGATTAATGCATTAAGACTGTGGCCATTAAGGAATCAACCAACAGGAACCACTTGGTCGGTTTTTTATTATTTACAACCGAATATTGACGAATAAGAGGAATCACAACTGTCCTGAAATGACCTATAAACTACTATTGTTCTATATAAAATTGTGATCATTAAAACACGTATTGGAAGAGATATTAAGGAAACCAAATAAGATAATTCTTACATGTTAAGGCATTGTAGTTGAGCAATGCTTGAATAATGATTGGTTTAGCGATTAAACCAAATAACGCCATCTTGTGGCAACCGTGAGCACAGCAGTACAAAAAAGATTCCGCACCTGCTGACGTCCTTCCAGTTAATGGTGGGTCTTCTGATCGCCAACGGCATTGGAACGTTCCTCTCTGTGGGGATGGTTAGGGAGGTGTTGTCTGAACCCAGGATGAAGCAGGGCTTATCCAGGATACAGCATAAACCATCGGTGAACTCTGTAAGGGAAAAAATTGGATGGGTCACGCAACTATTTCCCCAACGGACCAGGTAAAGTCTGCTTTTACGCGTGTTGTGTCCCTGCGCACCCACCAGTATAGTGCTCCACAAGGTGCTGCAGGGAGGAGAAGGTGACCCTCTGGGCTATGTAGAACCAGCCGTTGGCGATACGGCTGATTCGGTAGTGCTTTACCGAGCCCAAGTATGACTCGGGTCTCTGTAATATAGACAACGAGTATTGATCTGGGACAACAAAGAAAGAAAAAATAACAGATTTGATATAGGCTCGAGTTCATTCAAAACATTCATAATTCTTCATCCTCATTATGTCTGTCGTTTTCGTGATCATGGCTGTTTGGAACGGTAAAATGAAATAACGAGCAAGGAGTGTGATTTGATAAACAAAATAAAAAGAAGGGATTTAGAAGAAAAGCCAACCTGGGTTGGACTCTGAGTCCCGGACTAGGAAGGCTCCGGTGCAGTTTTGGGTCTGCATGAGCAGCTCCTCGGCCTTAAACCTGCCGAGGCCTTTAAAGAACCACCTGCAAACAAAATGTTCAAATTACATTTCTCATTCCTTTTTAAAACATATAGTTTTGGTTTCCATGTAAGGAAAGGTCAATGGAACAACACCGTCTGCACTGTAACAACACTGTCCACTGGAGGAGGTCTGACACGTTGGCTCACAGAAGCTCATGTCACGACGCCCTAGGAACAAAAGTAATTCTCTGATGCTGATCATCTGTCTACGTTTACCCACGATAAGAGCTGCTCCCCAGACTCCCCCCGACCTTTCACCCCCACCCAGCAGCCCTGACATCAGGGTTTCGCTGCACCCACGCCCCTTCGAAAGGCGCTCAGGATGTGAATATCTTCAGAAACATACGCCTTGCTTCAAAGGCTTTCTCCTCCACCGGCTGCA
>OLKM01001280.1:0-15000 GCA_900291075.1 Melanogrammus aeglefinus | reverse complement strand
TAGTGGGGGGGGGGTGGTGTTGGGGTCGGGGTCGGAGGGTCGGTGGGGGCGGGGTGTTTAGCAGGAGACCTCCATGGTCTGCGGGCCGGCCTGGGTGTCCAGCATGCCGGTGGCGCTGCCCTCCAGTAGGCTGTTGAGGTTGTTGCGGCTGCGGCTGCTCTCCATGGAGGCGATGCTGGAGGAGGAGGTGGTGCGAGAGCGGGCCAGGCGGGTCATCCCTACTGACGACACTGAGGAGGGCGGGGCACAGAGGGGGGGGGAAGGACACACACACACACACACACACACACACACACACACACACACACACACACACACACACACACACACACACACACACACACACACCACACACACACACACACACACACACACACACACACACACACACACACACACACACACACACACACACACACACACACACACACACACACACACACACACACACACACACACCAAATAAGAGACATTAGTAATTTGGTGATAGCACAGCGACTAATCCCCGCGTCGGGGGGCAGGATGTGATGCCTCTTGTCATGATAAGAAGTAGCACACACTAAATAAAGAAATGCATCTAGAAATAAAAAGACATTACCAGTATTCCCCCATGCACACTATTCTAGGGCATGTACTACGAACAAATCAAAACAAAGTGAACTGTTGCAAAAAAAAACAAATGACAAGACTGAATCCGAAATGGCGGCATCATGACAACAGCATCAGCAGTCCAACTCGACGGGCGGGTAGCAACACTGGCACCTCATGCAACTGAAGCAGGACTTCCATGCTATCGGGAGGGGAAATCAAACGGAGCGGAAGAACTCCTACAGCGGGATGAATGTATGTGTCAACGTATGCAACACCCACGCCCTCTTTTGTTTTTTTTTTAAGCAGACCACCACTTTCACTTTCAACAGCCAATGGGAACACGGCTGTGCCCGGTGGATCTGCAAGTGTGCATACACCGACATATTCATCGACTGTAGGATGGCAGGCCAAGTGGGTGAGAGGCTTGAAGAGAGGGGATGAGCTAGTGTGGTGGTCTAAGCCTGAGAACCTGGTACCTGATTCGTTGCTCAGGTGACTGAGAAGAACGTAGGGAACTGTAAGCCAGAGATTACAGAAGGAAAAGACACAGGGAGAGAAGAAGAAAGAGTTGAGATGGTTTCTCCCCCTCCCGTCCCCTTCTACCCGAGGACAGGTGTGTAGAAGCAGACACACAGACACACAGACACACACACACACAGACACACACACACACACACACACACACACACACACACACACTGCTGTGTGTCTGCTTCAGCCCAAAGCTTTCTAGAAGATGGCGGATTTAACCTGATCAAAAACATCTGCCACATCAGCAGAAAAAGCTGAACTGAAGAAGCATCTGAGACCTTATTGAAATCAAAACTCTGGCCACTTAATATTTAAATATTTTGGTAAAACAGATGCTAGCCATTTAAAATGAAAGAACAATGGACACTCAAACCAGAGCAGAATTCTAGCCATTTAAATCTTAAGCAAAACAATACCTCATCTCAGATGATGAGAAAACAATACCCACTTACAACTACATCAAGGCACTTGCCATTTAAGATCTGCTCAACTCAAGTTGAACAATACCAAGTTAAAACTAAACCGAGAAACTATCTACCGGTATCTAAAAGTCAAGCAAAACAAAAAGCCATTTAAAGCCTCAGATTGTTTGCAATAAAATTGTAGGTAATGTCTCCCCTGCCTTATCATCATCTTTTGTAGATCAGACGCCGCATGTGGCTCCATTTCGCTCTTTGTGTTTTACGCCTGGCAAGGTGTTAATGAGGCAAAAGCAGCTTTCAGACCCACGCTGAGGTGTTAAGATTGATTTTTTTCCAACACATTCTTTGCATGAAAGGAACCTTTTAATCTTTCCCTAATCCTGCAGTGACATTTCCTCAACGAGGTTGGATGGTCTGGGGGGGGGGGTCCTGTTTGGCCTTTAGTAGCTCTGGGAAGCTAACATCGGATGGAGGGAGACATTGGAGAAAGAAAATATAACATTTGCAATCACTTAAGAAAAACAAAAACGAGAGACCCTCTTCTGTGCGGCCAGAAGAAAGCAAAACCTACGTCTATGAGCCCACCAAGCCACAACTACGTCAGCTCTGGTCCACTGTTTCAAACAGTGTCAGAGACTGACTGTTTTGTGTGGCTTTTGTTTTTCAGAGGCCTGTATTGGTATGCGTTCAGAGTCTCTCAAACAAAGGGCGTCATCAAACAGCGGTCGATAGGAAAGCACAGCACACAAGTCCAAAACAAGCCCAAATAAAAAAAACAAAATCAAAAAGGAGCAGTTCCCTCCTTTTTTATTTATTTTTAATTGAACTCCCACGCAGTCCACTTCCTAGAACAGGAAGTGGACTGCTGTTCAGCACATCGTGTGTTCTATTGAGACGAGCGCGATGCCCCCACACCTCACCTACTGCGGGGCCGTGGGGTGAAAGTCTGCAAAGAGGAGGAAATGCTGTTAGCAACCGCACGGCCGACGGAAGACCTTGCGCTCGGTGACTAGGGTGACAACAACAAGGGTCCTTTCAAGTGCGGCTGTTGGCTAGGGTCCAGACTCCACAGGCCATCAATGGTGAGGGGGCTTATTGGTAAACCACGACAACAACAAGTCGCCCGAGCCTAAGCAATGCCGTTGTCATTGCACTCACGTCAACAGGAAACGTATTGGAGGACGCGCCGTACCTGCGCCACAAAGACGTCACTGCAAGCCCCTTCTAACCAAGTAAACATTATTTGGTAGTTTTAGGGCAGACAGGTTTCTTTCCGTTATGACAAACAAGCAAAACAAGAAACGCTGTTGAATCTGTTGTAAAATGAAAACAAGAGACTTACTGTAGCCCATGCCCTGAACAAAGTACTTGAAGGCCTCAGCAAGTTTTCCAGGCTGTGAAAAAACATACAGGATTTCACATCGACACTTCGATCAAGGTAAAGTGAAGGTACACATCAAAAAGATATACGTTCTACCATAAACTAACAAAAACCAACCCACCTGGACAACCTGGGGCAAGCCACCACAATCAGCCATCTAAGGAGAAAGGAGAACATATGCATGTTGTTAGTAATAAGCATGGTAAAGACATGGCCAAAATACAAAAACACGACATTTCCACAGCACAAACATCTTCACCTTGAACAGCGTGGTCTTGGCTGGATCTAACCTGGAGTTGCACTCCACCTGAAACGTGGTCAGATGAGAATTGTATGAGAACGAATGAACTCAAAAACCCACATCAAAAGACGGTTTGACAGAAAGAGCGGGAGAGAAGGTCTCCAATCAATATTCAATGCACATGCTGCTCTTCCACACATGTCATGCCCACACCCAGTCCCACCAATCTATTATATCCCCCCCCCCAGTTCTCTAACTAACACTCCCAGCAGGCCACTGGGATAATGGCAGAGGACTCACCACAGCATCCACGGCAGGTGATGTGTCACCGACCACCAGCAGAGAGGGGCACCTGCAGCAGCAAAACAAGCCCGTAACACAATAGTGAAGACGAGTTCCCGCTTTAAATGCACACGTCAACAGAAAATCGTGCCAGACTTTGCCAGGTCAAGTGCTCGGAAAACTCACGTGAGGGTGTTGATGGTTTCAGCGGTCTGTCCCACCAGTGGCCTCTCGACGTCCAAATCCAGGCGGCTGGAGGAGAAAGGAAAACAGGGTGCTGAAACCTCACCCACTACCAGTTCAAAGCACTGACTCGTGTGAGCTACACACAGCAGCAGCGGTTGCAGGGATCCAGAGTAACGGGGGAAAGAGACCCAATGAGAGACTTTGGTCGTACTATTGGTAGGAACCGCAGAAGAGGGCCAGGTTGTCCTGGTTGATGTCCTGGGCAATGTGGAGGCGGTAGGTCTGAATGAGCTCCAGGTTGTCCGTCAACTCATCCTGGGAAACACAGATACAACCCAGTTAGAGCTATTCACACTCTACAGAAGGAGGGGAGGGGAAATCTATTGATTGATCCACAGGGAAGCATGTTTATGCTGCTCATATTATTAACAGCCTGATCTCGCAATTTATTTTTGTATGCGACTGCATGTTAAACTTTTATGCAAGTGTGCAAGGATAAGGTCATATTTATTTTCCATAAATATAAATGTTATCCAAATATGTATGCAACTTCATTGCAGAGCTTGTTAATGAATGCAAATCTTTAAATGACGATTAAAGTGAGGAGAGGCGGTATTTACTGTAGAGTGTACTTACGGCGCTAAAGTGGTGGGCCATGACAATGTCCACCAGGTTGCTGGTCCACCCAGTCAGCTGCAAGATATTGCAAGATATTGACAGAATTTGAGAGAGAGAGACAGAGAGGAGAGAGAGAGAGAGAGAGACAGAGAGAGAGACAGAGACAGATACGACCAAGTCAAACCAGTGCCATGGCCTCAAGTCTATGAAATGCCCCAGTGAGAGATCTTCTTACACTACACAGTGTGTACTGGGGCTCATGTTGTACTCTATACTCTACTGGCGCTCATGTTGTACTAAGTACAACATGAGCCCCAGTAGAGTATAGAGTATAAAGTACAATGTACTTTACACTCTTTACTCTACGGGGGCTCAGGTGCACTACAAACAGGGATAAGGAGCCAGACCTTGGAGGCAGCCCAGTCGATCCAGCCCTCAGCGCAGGGGTCCACGTTGATCAGCACCAGGCCCTCCACCAGGGTGGGGTTATTCAGCTGGGGCGGGAGGAAGGGTTGGTTCACAATAGATGCAACATAAAACGGTTTCTCTAAAGCCTAATCTAGAACTGAAACATTCAAACTTTTCATAATTTCAGTTTTTGGTTTCGACCTAAACATTGTCAATCTTTTTAAGCATCAACACATGACATGTATTTATTTTCAATGCAACAGGGGAATACATTTTAATGGCTTTTTGAGTCCCGTTTTGTTTTTGAAATTGCCTCAGGAAAGAAGGCGCCCTAAGGGAAATCTTGGACCCGTCTCTCAGCCTCCGTAGGCTTAGACAAAAACACTTTATTGTAGTTTGCAACAGAACCAGACTTGTCCTCCTTCCAAATAAGGTCAACATCCTCTGTTCTCCCAAGCCATCCTTGCCCCAAAAGCTTCTTGTGTCAACCGGCTTCCCAAGCCCTCTCTCTTCTCCCTCTATCATTAATGTTTCAGTGGACTCTCTCCCTCTGTCCTCCCCTGTCCTGCCTCCTGATGCTGCCAGAAACACGGTTCACGCTTATTTTAGCCCCGCCGCCTCGCCGAGTGCAGAGGAGAGCAGAGAGAAGAAAGGAGCGAGGAGAGAATCACCGTGGTGATTCATGGTTTGAAGGGACGCTGGTGGGGGCAGTGCACACAGCTGTGTTCGGTACCAGTGCTGCGTGGGTGGGACGCCTTGCGATAACGATTAGACTAACGAGCGGCCTGACCAGTGGTGGATTATGACCGAGGCAGAAAGAGAGGGGGTCCATCGGACCACTCTACTTCTCTACTAGTCCACAACTGTAGACACGTTGTATCTCACCACAATACACTGAGCTACCCAAGAATGGATGGGGCTTTTCTTTGTGAATGCTCAATATTGATCACGGTTAATATTGGTATTATAGGGATTATACTGTCTTTGGAACCCCCGGTTGGTTAAACATCCAACCAAAGGTGGTTAACTTCACTCAGATGTTTCCTCGTACAACACATTGTGAGCATTGCAGGTTTGTCTCTTTCATTGACATGCATGGTTTTGGCTTTTAAATTGAGACAGCCGCAGGCGGCAACAGCACTAGCAGGAATGCACAGCTACATGTTTGCTCTTCACGCTCAACTCCCAGTATGGGGGGTTGGCCAGAAGTTAGTCAACTTCTGGCCAACTAAGCCAGCTTACCGCTTGATGTCCACATGACATGGGTTAGCCAGGAGGTTTAGGGACAAAACACAAAAGACATCCCTTTGCGGGTAGGGGTGGTGGA
This sequence comes from Melanogrammus aeglefinus, assembly GCA_900291075.1. Taxonomy (NCBI): domain Eukaryota; kingdom Metazoa; phylum Chordata; class Actinopteri; order Gadiformes; family Gadidae; genus Melanogrammus; species Melanogrammus aeglefinus. Next base: position 9,013 of record OLKM01001280.1, on the reverse strand, counting down.
GGGGGTGCATGGGGGCCAGTGGGGGGGTTTGTGGGGTTATGGACGTGGACTTACAGCGAAGCGAGAGAGGATGTAAGCCCCCGCTCCCACACCAATGCCGATCACGCTGTTGACCCTGCAGGGGGGGGGGGGGGGGAGACATGGGTTTCAGTGAAATAACGTAACAACATGATCAGTGCGCGTGCGTGCGTGTGGAAAGAATGGGGGGTGGGGGCTTACTTTAGCTGAGTCATAACGGAGGGTAACATCTCGGCCAGTTGCTCCATGGTTGGGTACTGGTAGCTGGACAAAAAGACACACAAGGAAACTTATCAGGGGAAGTCCAGGCTTGCTGCAACTGGAGGAGGATGAAATTCCGCTCAAAAATCACTCACAGCATGAAATGCAGTATTCTGTTTTAATAAGGTTTGGTTGTAAATAGTGTGTTTATTGTAACACAAAACATGTGCATTTTTGGAAGATAAAGTCAATGTTATCTAGACCCACTCCATTTCTTCCGCCCACCCAGTTCTCACCTTTATATATAAACATATTTAAATCTAAATATATAAGTGACAGTCGGAGAGAGAAGGAGAAAGAGGGAGAGAGACAGAGAGGGTCTTACCCGGTGGGGAATGGGGGGGCGGCCTCCTGCTGGCCAGGGGCGTCCACGTGGACCACGGCGAAGTGCTGCGTGATCTCCTGCATGTCCTCATAGTTGAACAGGGTGTTGAAGCAGGACTTGTCTGGGGAGGCGGACACGACAGTGGTATGAGGGCAGGATGGTCTAGGGGTTAGGGGTTTGAGACGCAAGAAACTGGCTCGAACCCAAACGTCGGCAGTCGAGCTTTACGGCTAAACCCTACCTGCTCATGAATGACATCAATAAAATAGAAATAATAAAATATCTATCCAGCTACATATACACACACACACACATATATACACACACACACAATTTCTTTGCAAATTGCCTTGTTTAAAAATGTATCCGAAATAACCTAGTGAATGGTGACTGAATAGCACTGAAAAGCAGAATACAAATAAACTTTACTGTCAGTGATACCATTTTGAAGGTGGGCGGTATCACCACGGCTAGCAGCCAATTGCAGGCTACGAGCAGTTGTTGCAGATGGCCCTGAGCCAATGAAAGCATCCGGGTCAGCCCGTATGCTGACTCAAGGCTGCGTCATTTTTTTTATTTCCTCCCTAAAAAAAAAATCGGCTCGGGCAGATTTGGGTTCATTACTCCAGACTCGTGAGCATGAGCGAATGCGTTTGTGTGTGAGAGTGTGTGTGTGTGTGCATGCGCGGCCCTCGCTGACTCACGGTTGAGGCCGATGTCGTGGTAGGTGAGGATGACTGGCCGGTTGCCCTTGGGCACTCCCCTCATGGTCACATGGAGGACGCCATGCGGAGTCTCGAATGTCATGCTCCTGCACACACACACACACACACACACACACACACACACACACACACACACACACACACACACACACACACACACCACCACACACACACACACACCACACACACACACACACACACACACCAAAGAGACAAAGAGACCAGGTCAGGGCTGATGGAGTGCGATGGAAACAGTAGTAACTCGCTGACACACATAGGCCGAATTAGACTCAAGCCAAACGAAATGACCTTGTAGGTAAGTGAACCACTCCCCCCCTCCATCCCCCCCCCTCTTTTCCAGCTTTACACCGGGACAGGGATAACTTGTACAGTGGCTTCTAAACATACTCCAAATTAACAATATGACATTTCAATGAGTTGCTATGAACACCCATCACAGGTCTAACAACACCACAGAGGGTGTGGTGTTGGAGGAACTGGGATTGTAATGGACTGCTCCTCCTCGTCCATTATATGGACTCTGGCCTCGTCCCACGTAGATTCAACGCCTTGAACAGCTAGACGAGGTGTCCCTTATGACCCCCGGTCTTGGAACTCATCGTCTCGCTCCCTTCCACTACTCTATGTGGCTCTGCAGTTCTCTCTCTCTCTCTCCCCGTGTCCCTCTAATGCTCTCTCCCTCCCTGTCTGTCTCTACCTCCGTCTCTCTCTAGATTTCTCTACCTCTTCATCCTTCCTTCTGTCCCTCCATCGTTCTCTCTGCCTCTCTCTATTTCTACGTCTCCCCCCCTCTCTCTCTCTCTCCATGTCTCTTTCTCTAGCTTTCTCCATGTCTCTCTCCCTTTCAGTCTCGGTCCCACTCTATGTCTCCCCTCTCCCTCTCTCTCATGCTGCAGAAAAATGCCAGAGTCATCCCCTCTCCTCCTCTGGGCTGCGGGAGGGGCCGCATTAACATTCATAGGCGTCTGACAGAGCCCTGTGACTGCCCCTCGCTCCGATCCGTCCCCAAGGTGACGTGACTCCAGGCCCGTCATACTAAACAGCTGAAATAGAGACCACCATATCTCTTTGCCTGATTATATACGCTGCCTGGAGAAGATTGGTTGTTAGAGGTCATCGTGGCCGATTTACGGCACGGTAAAGACATGGGGTGTGTGGACTGCAGGAAATGACGCAAGCAAGCGACAGGAAATGACGAAGTGCTTCTCCTCTGATGTTTTTTTTCTCTCTCACTCGTAGACTCGGGTGACTTCTGCACCATTCCAGAGCAAGAGGCAGGCGCACACGCACCCACAGCCAAGTCGTCGCCACATAGCCATCAATGCAAGTTTACGTGTTTAACGCACAAGAGTCGCGTATGTACACTTTGTATGCATGCGTGCATGTATGCATCTGTGCAATCGCACTCATGGTCACTATATGTACGCGTGTTGGAGATGAACGTGAGCTTGTTGTTGGAACATGTAGGAGAGTGGGCGTGGCCCGGGACAGGGACGAGGCTCGGCTGATCTCAAGGGCCCCGGGCCATCAATAATACAGCAGGACAGGGCAGAGGGAGGAAGAGACGCAGGCACGCACGAGCGAGCAATAGAGAAAGAGTGAGAGGGAGACAGAGCGAGAGGGAGACAGAGAGAGAGACACGCCGTAAATGTAGCCCGCCGCCATTTGCAGCCCCCTAAACAGGCCGTTTAAAAACCAGTTTGACGGATATGTGTCACAATCCCTCTAGAGGTGCTGAAGGTTAATTCTCAAGGACAAGGCTGCAGCTCTCTTGCCGTGTGTGTATGTGTGTGAGTGTTTGTGTGTGAGAGAGGAAGACTGCTGTGTGTGTGTGTGTGTGTGTGTGACAGGACACAGTCGGAGAGAGCGTGAGTGGAAAATTACCCTGTGTCTGGCAGCGACTGAATGAGAGGTGGCATGTGCTGCATCGCAGGAAAAAACATTACGAAAAACTCCAGCAGTCTTGCAGAAGACGGAAATAAGCAAGCACCTGATCACACAGACCCACAGCGCTAAAGCCCAACTGCAGCCTGCCATGCTGCATACGGTCACCTCTCCCTGGGATGGAGACGAGGAGGGAGAGGACGGCCCGGTTCAGACCGTGACCCGAGTCATCCTACCAGCCTACAGGGCAGAGTGACCCTCCGGTTATTGCAAAAAGGAGAGAAAAAACTCCCTCAATCTCTTCATCTAAAGCCTGACTCCTGGTATTCGGGCGGATGACAGTGCCAAGGGCAGAAGGAGAACGTGCTACGTTCGATAAAATAACATTAAGGACAGCCAGATGAAAAGATAAAAAACGATATCCACGTGCACAGGCTCAGGCACGTGGAGACACTGGGAGGTCCTTTTTTCAGGATATTACAGTGGTAGTGATATCAATATCAAAAGAGGTACAAATAAAGATGCGATATATTGGGGCGAGGAGCAGGGGTTAGGAATGAGTTTGGAAGAGGAGGGAGGTGCAGAGAGGGAATATTTTACTGACAAAAAGATGGCAAGGCACGGGCATGATGTATACAGCTACATGCAGATCATGTATTGATCCAAGGTGTGCTTATCATCATCATCATCTTTCTGAGACACACACACACACACACACACACACACACACACACACACACACACACACACACACACACCACACACCACCACACACACACACACACACACACACACACACACACACACACACACACACACACACACACACACACACACACACACACACAGACACACACACACACACACAGACAGACACACACACACACACACAGGGTGGGGTTTTGTCGGTCCCCGGTGCCTGGCTAGCAGGCAGAACAAGCAAAGTGCAGCAATGGCTGCCTCTCCCACCGCTCCTGCCTCAGCAGCGCAGCACTTGCGACTGCGAACGGCCAGATGTATAATCTGAAGGAGTGGAGCATCCTGGGAGTTGTAGTTCGGAGAAATGTGAACGGGAGAGCAGAAGGTTGGAAGGGAGGGGTCTTATCTTCCTGGGGCTAGGGCAGAGGAGGAGTGACGGAGTAGGTGGTGCTGTGGTGTTTTGGGGAGGGGGGGGGGAGTCGTAAAGCAGCCAGCCTTATACAGAGCGACGGAATCAAAGCCGGAGCAGGTGGAAGAAGGGGGGGAGGGTATGTGTGCTAAAGCAAAATGCTACCGCGGTTCATATCAGGGAGAGGCTGGCAGGAATGCTCTTCTACGGGGGGTGGGGAAGTGATGGAGAAGGGTAAAGAAATATACAAAAATAAAATGGGTGCCGTCTTCCTGTTCTCTTGTCATTCAACCGCCATGGTGTGGACATCGCCAGTAACACTCACATACACCTCCTACTACACCAACACACACACGCGGCGCGCGCGCACGTGCCGTCTGTTATCACACACAATGTGGCTGGTGGGGAACACACACACATGCATGTCACACTGCTCTCTTGTACTTCCCCCCCCCCCGCCTCCACATGCACAGCCCATCATTGAAATGTTCAGGAAAACAAACCAAGGTCTCGACCGCACGACCTGCTCTGCTGCTTCAGCTGTGCTGTTGCACTGTGTGCACGTGAAGACGCGTGTCTGTGTGTGTGTATGTGTTTGTGTGCGAGTGTGTTTAGCCCCTCTGCCCTTCCTTGGGATCCACAAGTCTGGGACACGGCCGTTAAGACATTCATTAAAAAAATATATAGAAACAGCGGTCAACGTTGCCATTGCGACATACAACGCGCACCGCCCACGCACACACAAAACACAAAACCACAGACATAGAGGTATAACACCAGCCATGCTGCCCACTTCCTCCCCCCCCCCCTCCCCCCCTCCAACCCCCAACACACTTGCAGGTATGAAGAGAACAAGGCATGGCCGACCTCAGTGACTCGGCTGTGGCAGACGTGCACGTATACACATCACGCACCCCCCCCCCCCCCCCCCTTCGGCCTTCGGACAACATGCGACGCTGCAGTAACATGTTTACATGTGCTGCAGTGCAGGCACCAACACACACACACACACACACACACACACTTGCACAAACTACATTGTGGTAATACTCATGCCAACACAAGCAGATGGGTGCCCAGAGAGAGGAATTCTTAACTATACACTTTACAACAATGCTTTACAGCAGAATCAGGACTTAATGCACGGTGGTGGTGGTGGTGGTGTTGGGTCACACCTATACCCAGCTTCAGGCAGCGTTACTCTAGGTAGCAACATCAGCAGACCACCCTCCTCCCTGCAGCTCCCCGACCACCAAGTGTGTTGATGCATATGTATAGGTGTGTGTGTGGGTGTGGGTGTGTGTGTGTGTGTGTGTGTGTGAGATATGCCGGCGGTGCACACTCACCGCCCCGTTCCCGGAGCAGGCGATCTGGTCCAGATCCAGAATGGCAGACATGTTTTCCCACGCAGGAGAGCGGTGTGTAGTGCTGAGCTACGCGTGTGCTGGGAGGCTTTGAAGATCTCCACCAGAACGGGGAGGGGAGGGACAGCAAGAGGGAGAGAGACACACGCAGAGGGAGTATGGAGAGAGAGAGAGAGAGAGGGAGAGAGGGAGTGAGAGAGGGAGAGGAGGAATTGCTGCACCTCCTGACAGCTGTAGAGTGAAGCTACAGCAGTCGACTGGTGCAGCGATAGAGAGAGGGAGAGAGAGAGTGGGAGAGAGAGAGAGAGAGAGAGAGGAGGAAGAACGCACAGCAGAGAGGTAAATAGGTGAATGAGAGGAGAGATGGGAATGTGGATTTAGGATTTAGACAAGAGGCGGGAGATGTAGGGAAGAGCGAGGGAAAGGAGAGAGAGAGAGGGGATAGAGAGAGGTAGAAGGGGTAGCAGGCGCAGTAGGAGAGTGAGACTGCAGTTTGCACTTGGTAGGCAAGGCGCGTCAGTTCAGCCCAACCATGACTGCATCTTATTTGGATGACGGAGGTATGGGGTGGGCGCTAGTATAAGAATGGAAAAGAGGGAGGGGAGGGTCGGCGGCTGGGGAGGGAGGGAGAGAGAGGGGGTGGGGGTGATGGGGAGCCATGGGATGGGGGGAGAGGGGCGTTGCAGGCAGCCAGGCAGGCTACCCAGGAGGAGACTGCAGGCATGAGCCGTCACACGGTCCGAGGGAAAGTTATGGAGAGGGAGAGGAGGAGAGAGAGAGAGAGAGAAACATAGAGAAAGGAGTGGAGAGGGCGAGGAGGCTGACCGCTCAATCCTGAAATTAAGTTTGGCATTAGCAAGATGGCCACCCGCCGCTGTTGCCTCCACTGCCCATGGCGACAGAAGCCGTCTTAGCCACCACCCATTGGGTTTCCTTAAGGCATGAGTCACTGGAAATGACAGAAGCTCAGCCAACGCTCTAAAGTCTACATTTAGGGGTTACTGGGTTTCTCTGTCAAACGAATACATTGGACACCCTTCATTGCTAATGCATCGTTTTCCATATTCATTCATCCGCGTAGATAGCCCATACGGTTTATTTGCCTCTCAATAGTTTAGTCCCAATAGAGCCAAATATACAATACAGCCACGGCTGTTAAAGCCTTTATTTATTTCAGACCTAGTCATTTTATTTTTTTTTTTTACAAAGAGCACCAGAGAATTATTCGAACCTAAATCAGTTCAATGTGACAATCGTGCAAGGAAACGCGGCAATGTCGTGGTAAAAAAATAATAGAATCAATTAGTATTGATTTCTGAAGGCTAACAAGGGGGGAGCAGTTGGATCCCATTATAACCGCCAGCCTCCAACACATTATCGACGAGAAAATGGCAAGAATAACCTCTCCCTTCCAGTCAACCTATGCAGCCAACAACCTTATCATCTACAGATATCATCATATCGAGATATACGCTCCACATCGTATCTGGAGGCTGACCATCTGCGGATAATGCGCTTTCCGTAGTATTCCCTTTCTGCTCTTCACAGCCGTATTGATTACCAGGCGTATTGATCGCCCATCATCTTCCCACTTTACTCCAGTGGTCTTGTGGACGGCACGCACAGGGGCTGGCAGGACGATACCGTCTACTCAGCGCCCTGCTTCCCTTCCTCTGCTCGGCCAATGACTGACCCAGACGGCGAGGAGTAGGTGGGACCATCAGGGTGCTAAGAAGTATCCCGATTGGCTCCTGGATGTTAACACCACCCATTTCACCGCTAGCAACACGCTAGCCTGCCAATATTACTCGTCGAGAATTGCCTTGCAATCCCGCAGCAGGTCCCATTGACACACACACACACACACCACACACACAGGCCCGAGATGTAAATCAAGGGAAGGCGTACATGACTGCAGAAAAAGTCTGGTGCTGCATAGACCTGCTGCAGTCTCTATATGTGATCTTCGCTGCATAAAGCAATAAACAAGTTTCCACAACTTAAGTCATTGTTATAATCAGGTCAAATTACCCTCCTTCCAAACACACACACACACACATCACACTACACAACACAACACACACACACACAAACACACACTACACACACACCACCCACATCAGCACACACACACACTACACACACACACACACACACACACACTCACCATCACACACAACACACGCACACACACAACACAACACACACACACCAACACCACACACACACACACACCACCACGTTTTTCCCAGCCATTTTAGGTTCCGGTGGCAGCCAGATGGTAAGCGGATGACGCGGCCCGAGTGACACAGTGGTGCACCTGAGCAACAGACAGTCCGTCGATCATGTGTGAGTCATTCAGTTCTGCGTTGGTTGAAAATGGTGCGCGATAAACGAATAGTAATATCTGGCGCCTCTCTGTTAGATGCGTTTGTTAAGGTTTGAATCTGTAGATGATCAATTATACTTACTATAACGGCGTAGGGCATGAATGCAGCTCTGTCCGAGAATAGTTAATACTTACATCCCCAATCTCGGCATAAAATATATTCTGTCCTTAGTCACACTGATCATTAATTGTGATGTACTCAACACATATTTTTTACTGTTCTGTACAGTATTGATTGTGTGTAGTTAATAACCTTGGAGTTCTGCACTAAAGGCATTCGGACACAATCGCTAGAGTTCGATGCATAAGAACACTCAGAAGGCACAAGCCCTTCAACCACACAAAGACAGCTGCAGAAACTCGCTGGCCCACTAAAACACAGCTCTGCAGCGCGCCCCTCCTGGTCAACTGTGCTCAGCAGTGCTACATTCAAGGGTAGTACGTGTCTTGTTCCCGCAGACAGCCATTTGTCTTTCCACTTGCTTTACCTTAGGTGAGTCAAGGTCAGAGTTAACGTCCTGTCCAATGTCCTTTATGGTTTTCACAATTCCATGCTCTATTTTTCTATATTAAAATTGCATATTTATTACAAAAAGAGATGTAACTAAAGAATATACAGATTGGAGGTAGGTGTGCAATTATTCTGGACGGTAGACTTGCTTATAGATCTGTGGCGTGTTAGATGGTCTGGCCTTGAGCATGCTGTCACATGAAAAACATACCGTCTACGTCATGTTTGGCAACTCTTGGTGGATCGAGTTACTAATCTACACACGACGGTCTCTTCCAACATCTCCTCAGCTGTGTGCTTCTAGACATGTTTAATTTGGAAAATTTCCTCTGTATTTTACGTCGTTGCAATGCGATAACTGTTTCACATTCCTCTGCATCACATGTTTGTAGTCACCCGACTGTTGA
>OLKM01001279.1:67667-150907 GCA_900291075.1 Melanogrammus aeglefinus | reverse complement strand
TGAGCTCGGCTGTTCTTTAATCCTCTCCGGATCCTCGGCCCTCCGGTGCGGCAGCAATCACGTCCGGGGAAAGCAACATTCCGAATTAACACAATTGACAGCCAATACACACGCGGGGCAGAACCCATGATCATTAGCATAAGTGAGGATTGTAACTGAGGATTTGCCCATGAGTGCGGGGCGTCAATCCGCAAGCCGTAACACCCCCCCCCTTAAAACAAAAAACATTTGGCATTGACAACATAATTAATTACAAATTACAGCAGTTATCAAACTACAACCTAGACAGAGCATCTGCCAACACGTTCTCTGATCCCTTCTTGTGACATATTACCAAGTTGTACTCTTGGACGATCAACGCCCACCGCATGAGCCGCTGGTTGTGATTGTACATGCGAGATAGAAAAACAAGAGGGTTATGGTCGGTGAATATTACGACTGGTAATGGGCTGGACCCGACATACACTTCGAAATGCTGGAGTGCCAACAGCAAAGCAAGGGTTTCCTTTTCAATAGTGGAATATCTGACCTGATGCTTGTTAAACTTCCGCGAAAAATAACAAACCGGGTGGTCGACCCCATCGGCATCTTCCTGCATCAGTACCGCACCAGCTCCAACGGCGCTAGCATCCACCTCTAGCTTAAAGGGTCTGGTGAGATCAGGAGCGGCGAGCACCGGAGTGCTGCTTAGGAGAGCCTTGGCGCTTTCAAAAGCATGTTGGCACTCAGGGGTCCACACGAAGTCCACCTTTGGACTGAGCAGATTGGTTAGTGGATGGGTAATAGTCGAGAAGTTACGGCAGAAACTCCGGTAATAACCTGCCATACCTAAGAACCTACGAAGTGCTCTTCTTGTTGATGGAATGGGGCACTCAGTTATTGCTTGCACTTTTGCGTCTACCGGGCGGACTTGGCCTTGACCAACCTGTCTCCCCAAGTAGGTGACGGTGGCCTTCCCAAATTCACATTTCGCCAAGTTCAACGTGAGGGAAGCTTTGGCGAGACGTGTGAACACCTGGTCAAGGATCTGCATGTGCTCCTCCCAAGTGGTAGTGTACACAATCAGGTCATCCAGATATGCGTTACAGTTAGCCACCCCAGCCAAAACCGAGTTCACTAACCTCTGAAAGGTTGCTGGGGTGTTACACATGCCGAACGCCATGACGGTGTACTGCAAGAAATGATCTGGAGTTACGAAGGCCGAGATTTCGGATGCGCGCCCCGTCAGTGGTACTTGCCAATAGCCTTTAAGTAAATCTAGCTTACTAACATATTTAGCTGTACCCAAGTTATCCACGCAGTCCTCCATCCGCGGAAGGGGATACGAATCGAGAATGGTGACGGCGTTCACTTTACGGTAATCCGTGATGAATCGAGGTGAACCATCGGATTTAGCCTCTAGAAGGCACGGGGAACTCCACGGACTGGAGCTGGGAATGGCTAAACCATGTTCTAAGAGGTACTCTGCCTCTACCCTCATTAGCCCGCGCTTAACCGGGTTCACTCGATACGGGTGCTGTTTAATCGGCTTAGCGTTGTTAACGTCAATGTGATGCTGGAGGACGTTGGTTTGAGTCGGAACGTCGTTGAAGAGGCTGGGGAAACGATTTATCAAGCTAGTCACGTCACCTTGCTGCTCGGTGGACAGGTGATCTAACCGAGAGGGTAACGCCTCTACCATCTCCGAGTTGGGCAACCGGGCACCCTGACGTGTGGGATGCCCCATCAGCTGTACGTCATCATCAGCGGGCTCCGCAGCGTCCTCTGCCACTATTAGCGCGGCGCAATCACCAACAACAACGGGGGTTTCGGCGGAACTCCTGTTGTTCTCTCCCCTGGAAAAATACTTTTTCAGCATGTTAATGTGACACACGCGAGTTTTACGCCTTCTTTCAGGAGTTCTAATGACGTAGTCGGTGTCGCTGAGACGATTGCAGACTTCATATGGACCGGAGAATCTAGCGGAGAGGGCCGACCCGGGGATTGGCAACAATGCCAAAACTTTATCGCCCACCTGAAAGTGTCGAGGAACGGCGGAACGGTCGTAACGACGCTTCATGGTGGACTGGGAGGTAGCAAGGCACTCTCTTGCCAGGGTGTTGGCCTGATGCAGTCGCTCACGGAAACGGCTGACGTAATCTAATACGTCCTTTTCTGGCGAGGGGTCCTGCGACAGAAACGCCCCCTGTAATGACTTTAGAGGTCCGCGGAGCGTGTGACCAAAAACGAGCTCTGCCGGACTGAATCCTAGGGATTCCTGGACGGCTTCACGGGCCGCAAACAACACGAAGGGTATTCCCTCGTCCCAACCTTTCTCTGTTTCCAGGCAGTATTTGCGGAGCATTGACTTTAGGGTCTGATGCCACCGTTCTAGCGCACCTTGAGACTCCGGGTGATACGCGCTGGAAACGGCATGATGTACATTCAAGGTTTTGAGTACCTGATTAAAAAGGTTAGACAGGAAATTTGTGCCCTGGTCAGTTTGGAGCACACGGGGAAGGCCAAACGTGGAAAAAAACTTTGTTAACGCCTTTACTACAGAACTAGCTGTAATCGTTCGCAGCGGGATAGCTTCGGGGTACCGAGTGGCAGCGCACATGATGGTGAGTAAATACTGGTTTCCACTTTTAGTCCGGGGTAAGGGACCAACACAATCAACTATTACCCGCTCGAACGGCTCTCCTATTGCAGGTATCGGGTGCAGTGGCGCCGGAGAGATAACTTGATTGGGCTTACCCGCGATCTGGCATACATGGCAACATCGGCAATACACAGCAACATCAGATTTAAGCCCGGGCCAAAAGAAGTGTTTGAGGATTAGCTGATAGGTTTTCGTTACCCCTAGATGTCCTGACCAGTGACTTTCATGAGCTACAGATAGAACGTGCTGACGGTACACCGAGGGTACCACTACCTGATGTGTAACACTCCACTCCGCGTCGACAGCTAGAGGAGAAGACCACCTACGCGCCAAAACGTCTTTATCAAGCAGATAACACACCTTCTGTTCCCTGGCTTCGTCGGCACCCACCACATTATTGAAGCATTTCGTTATTGTCGGATCCGCCTTCTGAGCAACGCAAAGGCGTTCTCGGGTTACCGGGAGGTATTTGCCGTCAGGTGGTGGCATTTCGGGGCTGGGGAAACGCACCGGCTCGGCGGCACTCTCACAGGGGGACGCAGCAGAGACTCCCGTCACTATTTCCATGCCAGCTTCTTCTAGCAACACCGGCTTAAGCACACTATCACGCAGAGAACCCTCGTACCCTTTTCTTGCTTCTGCACGGGTTATCACGCAAGTAGGAAACAACCCCGAAGATGCCTCTACTAGATCAATCTCCGTGCGGTGCGGAAGGTCCCATACTTCCAGTGCAGGAATCACTTTACCGCCGGCTATATCGTTACCCATTAAAAACGCAACACCTTCAATTGGCAACGCGTGACAGACAGCAACGGGAAAGAAACCAGTTATTAGTTTGGTCTGTATGTGTACTCTGTGTACTGGACGGGGGCTATACCCCATCTCAATGCCACGCAACACAGAACCATATCCACACCCAGAAAGATCGGAAAACGGCAGCGCAGAGGCGAGAATCACCGACTGAGAGCATGCGGTGTCTCTCAAGATTTGTACCGGGCGTTGATCAACAGCGTCGCCCGTTAACGACACTAGCCCATCGAATACGAAGGGTTTAAAACAATCATCAACCGGTTTTCTATCACCACCCCCATGTTTGGTGCCTGGATCTGTTTTTAATTACTCCAATGCCTTTAGGCTGTGCCCCACTAGAAGACGATTGTTGTTCCCTACGTTTTCGGGTAATACAATTGGCTATGACGTGACCAGGTTTGTGACAGTAATAGCATTCCCTGTCCTCCCTCCTTGGGCTTTGCGGCTTCGGCAAACTATGTTGTGAAGCCGGTATATAACGCGGCCTCTCAACACTCTCCGATGGCAACATAACCTTGTGCGTTAGAACATACTCATCGGCTAACACCGCAGCAGAGGAAAGTGAGTTAACCTTTTGTTCACTTAGGTACACCACTATCCGGTCAGGCAAACATTTCTTGAATTCCTCCAGCAATATTAACTCCCTCAAGGAATTAAAATCATTGGCCTTACAGGTGGTGCTCCATTTGTCGAACAAGACCCCCTTCTCCCTGGCAAACTCAACGTAGTTCTGGGTCGGGGCTCTTTTGTGATTCCGGAATTTTTGCCTGTACGCCTCCGGTACTAATTCATATGCTCGCAAGATGGCAGCTTTAACAGAGTCATACTTTAGGCTGTCCTCCAAGGGGAGTGCAGCGACAGCTTCCTGTGCTTTCCCATGAATTTTGCATTGCAACAGAAGGGGCCAGACCTCAGTCGGCCACTGCAGAGCGGAAGCAATGCGTTCGAATGCACTAAAATAGGAATCGACCTCAGTTTCACGAAACGTGGGTACTAAAACAATATGCTTGCCGATATCAAACGCCTTACCGAGTGCCGGAGTTGGTGACGATGAGATAGCCTCGGCAGATGCCCTCAGCGCATGCACCTCCTTCTGGGACTCGAGCTCAAGTCGTCTCAACTGGACCGCTTTGTCAGCTTCAATTTCCAGCTTCTTAATTTCCAGCTGGAACTGTGCTTGCCTATTCTCGGCCTTTTCCTGAGCTTCTAGTTGGAGGCGGGCAAGGCGGACTTTTAGCCGAGCAACATCCCTGGATCCAGTACCAGCCGAAGAGAGGGGATCATAGCGAGGCAGAGTATACGGAGTTTTGGTCAGATCATCTACCTCAACGTCGATTCCAACGTCTGCTCGAGCACCGCCGTGAAGTTCAACCTCTACCTTTTCGCGACCCACCTCCTTAACCACGGTGCCATCCTCAGGCACAGCAGAGTCCGCTTGCGCTGGCAATACTACCAACGCCAACTCCACCAATTTGCTAACCACGATAGCTTTTAGGTCCCTTTTTAGTATTTGTCTAGAATAGAACAAACCGAAATAATCTGCTATCTGGGCCAAATCATCCTTCCGACAGCGGTCTAGTTGCTCAATCGAGGGACCGGCCAAGAAGGACTCCAAATCGAACAGCGCCATTCCAATTGACTTACCTCCTACCACCAAGCTATGTGCAACTTTCAGTTCAGTTAAGGGATCCGTATTAAAGAGGATCCCGGACGAGCCCCCATTTATGTTACGTCCCCCGCTAGGGGAAGGGGTGGCAACATAAAACCAGATGTTGTTGGTTTTTCTGAAAGCGTTTATTTAGCCCAGAGCCAGTGATAATCAGTTTAACAAACATAGGAGGCAAAACTACAAAAAGGAAAGGACCATTGGGTGCTGTCCAAATCAAAGAAACAAATACCTACAACCAAGAAGAAGCTCCCAAAATACAAGAGTGGAACAGCACCCCTACGTCTAGTGTGTATAACAAAGTATAGCTGCAAGTCAGTGTACGATAAACCCCTAAACAAAACTCTGGGCCCAGTTCCTGTGCCTGCATACCTAGAGCCTCAATCAAACAACGCTGCGTTCCAAAGCCCCAACGTGGCAAGCTGCATCTCCGAGGCCAGCCGCCTTGACTGTTGAGCTCGGCTGTTCTTTATCCTCCTGGATCCTCGGCCCTCCGGTGCGGCAGCCAATCACGTCGCGGGGAAAGGCACATTCGGAATTAACACAATTTGACAGCCAATCACACGCGGGGGCAAACCCATGATCATTAGCATAAGTGAGGATTGTAACTGAGGATTTTGCCCATGAGTGCGGGGCGTCAATCCGCAGCCGTAACACGAGCCTTGAAGCGATAGCGCTGCACGTACGCCCCAAGACAGCCCTCCAACAAAAAGAGCGTCCACTGGGTCCAATGATGGGTCGGATCATTCTGTCACGGTTAGTGGGCAGGCAAGCAGGTAGCACCCCAATAGCAGACAGTTCAATAAAAGGATAATTTATTAACGCAAAAGGCAAGGAACCCGGGTGACGCGGGGAACACAGGTAATACACAGGACACAACTCACCACAAACTAAAATGATCCAACAAGGAACAAAGGAAAGACAATGGCTTAAATACTAAACACACACAGGGCACGCAACGAGTAACAGCTGAAACACATTAGGGGAGGGAGCAGTAATCACACAGGAGGGAAACCTGACCGGGCATGGGGAGAAACAAGACAGAGATACCAAAGTAAAACAGGAAACACACCAAAACAAGACAAGGAAACAGAACAGAGCCGTGACCAGTAAGAGGGGTGTTTTTAGGAGAGTAAGAGGAGAGAAGGGGCAGTGGGGGGTAAGGGAGGAAGCTATGCAGTGTCCAGGTGAACTCTGAACAAGTGCGTCTTGAGTTTCTTGCGGAAGCTGTTCAGTGACTCTGTAGTCCTGACATTGAAAGGCAGCTCGTTCCACCATTGGGGTGCCAAAACAGAGGCTTCTTATGTGTTAAACACAGCACATCTTTCTTCATCTATCTATCTATCTATCTATTTATTTATTCTCTTGGATAAAACCCACAGTATAATAGTTGAAGAAATTACGAGAGGTCGAGAAGGACTAGGGTTAAACGATCAAGGCTTCATTGCCACCACAGTGAGTAACAACACCTGTGAAAAGGTTTGCAAAGAACTCCCGAACAGCCTCGGAGCTCCGCGTTATATCCTAATTGTGTGGCCACCCCAAGATGTCCTTGGCCAATCACAATGCTATAAGCTACGGGCCCGCCCCGTTCCCCATTAGCATTCATGTCCCGCCCACAATGTCTAAAATACATTCCATACAGTAATTTAAGCATTACGTACAGAAGGATAACATATTAAACATTAGTTACTTGAAGTTACATATTATACATTAATTATATGAAGTGAGGTCTTTCATTAAAATCCATTCATCTCCTTGTTTATTAACCTGATCTTAAATCACCATGACTTGCCACATGGGATTAAGAGATGAGCCCTTCGAAAGCAATATTCATTTAAACAGTAAAATATGGATTTGTAATAGTTAACAATGCCACTTTATTTGTCTGTGGCATATATACAGTCATAATCCTAAAGCTGGTAGTGATTTTAAACCATGGTATGGATTAGTTAACCTAGCTCCAACTTGGAGCCTACAGAATAAACAACCAAACCACAGATGAGAAACCATAGGAGGGCGTTTTCCTCTCACCGTGTCGTGAGCCGGCCGTCTTTGAGGGGCCACTTGTACGTAAATGAGGGGGCTGGAGGTATATCTTTTGCAACATGTGAATGAGGAACACATGTAAATGAATGCAAATACTTATACACAGTGAAGAAAATAAGAATTTGAACACCCTGCTATTTTGCAAGTTCTCCCACTTAGAAATCATGGAGGGGTCTGAAATTTTCATGGTAGGTGCATGTCCACTGTGACAGATAATCAAAAAAGAAAAATCCAGAAATCACAATCTATGATTTTTTTAACAATTTATTCGTGTGATACAGCTGAAAATAAGTATTTGAACACCTGTCTATCAGCTAGAATTTTGACCCTCAAAGACCTGTTAGTCCGCCTTTAAAAGTCCTCCTCCACTCCACTGTATTATCCTGAATCAGATGCACCTGTGTGAGGTCGTTAGCTGCATAAAGACACCTGTCCACCACATACAATCAGTAAGACCCAAACAGTCAGCATGGCTAAGAGCAAAGAGCTGTCCAAAGACACCAGAGACGAAATTGTACAACTCCACAAGGCTGGAAAGGGCTACGGAGAAATTGCCAAGCAGCCTGGTGAAAAAAGGTCCACTGTTGGAGCAATCATTAGAAAATGGAAGAAGCTAAACATGACGGTCAATCTCAATCGGAGTGGAGCCCCATGCAAGATATCACCTCGTGGGGTCTCAATGATGCTAAGAAAGGTGAGGAATCAGCCCAGAACTACACGGCAGGACTTGGTCAATGACCTGAAAAGAGCTGGGACCACCGTTTCCCATGGTCAACTGTTTGGTAATACACTAAGACGTCATGGTTTGAAATCATGCATGGCACGGAAGGTTCCCCTGCTTAAACCAGCACATGTTAAGGCCCGTCTTAAGTTTGACAATGACCATTTGGATGATCCAGAGGAGTCATGGGAGAAAGTTTTGTGGTCAGATGAGACCAAAATGGATCTTTTTGGTCATAATTCCACTAAGCGTGCTTGGAGGAAGAAGAATGATGCGTACCATCCCTATTGTGATGTATGGGGATGGTAGCATCATGCTTTGGGGGTGCTTTTCTGCTCATGGGACAGGACGACTGTAACTGTATTAAGGAGAGGATGACTGCAGCCATGTATTGTGAGATTTTGGGGAACAGCCTCTTTCCCTCAGTCAGATCATTAAAGAGGAGTCGTGGCTGGATCTTCCAACATGACAATGACCCAAAGCACACAGCCAGGAAAACCAAGGAGTGGCTTCGTAAGAAGCATATCAAGGTTCTGGAGTGGCCTAGCCAGTCTCCAGACCTAAATCCAATTGAAAATCTTTGGAAGGGAGCTTGAAACTCTGTGTTTCTCAGCGACAGCCCAGAAAACACGACTGATCTAGAGAAGATTCTGTGTGGGAGGAGTAGGGCCAAATTCCCTCCTGCAGTCTGTGCAAACCTGGTGAAGAACTACAGGAAACGTTTGACCTCTGTAATTGCAAACAAAGCTACTCTACCAAATATTAACGTTGGTGTTCAAATACTTATTTTCAGCTGTATCACACGAATAAAAAAATCATAGATTATGATTTCTGGATTTTTAGATTATTCTCTCACACAGTGGACATGGCACCTACCATGAAAATTTCAAGACCCCTCCATGGATTTCTAAGTGGGAGAACTTGCAAAATATCAGGGTGGTCAAATACTTATTTACTTCACTGTATATACTTATACTTATATATAATATCAAGTGTTTAACATTTGGCTCCATTGTAAATATATTTACATTATATTTTTGTATGATTCATGCTTTACGTTAACCTTACTTATATATTATTGTATCTAAGTGAACTGAGAGATAGACTGATGTCATTGGCTACAAAGGGATGTCTGGGGGAGCTGGTACATTTCTTCCACTAATATATATCAAGATTTGGCAAATATCCTTTTACACCTTCATTATTTTCCACTAAATATCCCCACTTGGGACTTATTAAGTCCCACACATCCCTTAGCCCATCTGAATTATCATTTTACGATCTAGATGACCCCTCAAGTACCCTATCCTCCATTCAATGCACTTTTATAAAACACAAAAATTAGAAACATTACATTTAACATCATTATACTCAAAAAACATGAAACAGGTCTTTCCAGGTGCTAAGTCTTTGTTCAGAAACATCAGCCGATGTGTTTCTGTCTTGTCTCATCCGACAGGCACTTGTGTTCTCTCTTTGTGTCCATGATCCAATTCTTTCTTTTAAGGTTTTCCAGTCCTTTGTAATGCCATCATTACTGCTGCTCCATCAGGGAAGATGCTGGGTCTGTGTTTGACGCCCGGGCCTCTATGCCTCTTGGGGTCGTTCTTCTTCACCTCTGCGGTGAACCCGGTCCGGCCCAATTAAGGAGATGCAGAGCACCTGAGGAACAGGTGGAGAAGCAAGGCTTAAATAGCCTGCTTCTACACTCATTCAGGGCTCTCCCAGCCATGTGGCTCCTTACGGAGAGCCGGTCCTCGTTGGTGACGAGATTCCACACACAAAAGGATGGGACCGTTGATTCCTCCCAGGTTTTTCGTTCTTTTGCGTTTTCAGAGACTTTGTTATGTTTAGGATTAAACATGCCTTTTTGTTTTTTTTTCCCCTCGAAGTTGTATCCTGTTTGGGAGGCGGTGGTTCGCTCACCGTGCCGGGTTGCCACAGTCCAACCTTCCACAAGGGAAGGCTCCACGGTTACAGTGTCAAACCCTCAACAGTAGGCAGAACGGGTCGCCACAGCCAGTCCTCCTCCGTCGTACTCTCCGGGTCGATCAGGTCCTGTGAATGATACAAAAACAGAGGGGCTTTATTCCTGACCAACATTGGAATGACGCCAACAGTTCTCATGACATATCCCAGAAGTATAGGCACGCAGCATAACCCCACTATCATAATTGTGATGACTATAAAGCTTAAGACAATAACTATTTTGTTAACCAAGGGGCCCATGGGTCGGCTTAGCTCAGGAGGTAGAGCAGTTGTCTTGTAACCGATAGGTTGCTAGTTAGATCCCCAGCTCCTCCTAGCTGAGTGTTGATGTGTCTCTGAGCAAGACACTTAACTGCTGGATGACGCCTTGCATGGTTGATTCTGCCGTCGGTGTGTCAGAGGGCCCTATTTTAACGGTCTGAAACGCAAGTCAGCTTTGTGGGCAGTTCCATGGCGATGTGAATAAATTACTCTTGCTCCCGGCGCAAATCTAAAGAAACATATGTTTTCAGGAAGAGGTTCTGTGCGAGTGGTCCACGACCGAGGCACAGCTGGTTTGTGGCGCAAGTGGTTTCTGAAACGTCAAAATAGCACCAGGGAACGTTTGCGCCAGAACACGCCTCCTCCTTTCGCCGGGTCGCCCCTTAGGGCACAAGATCATTCCCTCATTTACCGACGAGTGGTGCAGGAGGGAAAAGAAAGCTCTGCGCAAGATGCAAACTAGCAACGACACATGCGCCAGTGATTAAGTCAATTACGCCGGATGCATGATAGGGCCCAATGTGTGTATTAACCAATGTAAGTTGATTTGGATAAAAGCGTCTGCTAAATGCCCTAATTGTAATTGGCCGAACATTTTGTCAAACCAGTTTGATTCAATAATTGTAAAAGAATTTGATTGAATGAAAATTGAATTATTTTAGTCACTTTCCTATTTCCCTTCTTGCACGCCGGTGAAAACCATGAGCAGTAATTTGATATTATTTTGGTCACCTTCCTATTTCCCCCATTGCACACTGGTGAAAACCATGTGCATTATCGGGTAATTTGATATATATTGTAACAGTTTATCTTGTGTCTATTTTTAACTATCCTAGTATTCTAATGATCTAATGATGAGGCTTGTACACACAGTAGGCACAGGAAACCACGTCTCTATCTTACTCATTCTGTCATTCTATATTTGCTCCTTCCTGTAGGTCGTCTGTGAACCTCATGTTGACCATTTAGTAATCTTTGAAAATCTTTTTCGTCTTCCTTCCTTCTACATCATTGATGCATTCACGCTTCAAAAACATTTAAAGCAGTATTCATTTGTCATGATTGTACAAACAAATTGTATATTAAATGAACCTTTCAGGGGAAGCAAAGCAAAAATAAACTTCCGCGAAATCTCCTTGTGAGTAGGGATCTATAAAAATATATACATTTTGTTTTACTATTATAAATGACTTAAGACATACAGAGACAGCAACAGAGGTGATTTATTAGACTTCATTCGATGGTTGCTTTCTTATCATTACACTTAATAACTACATTACACAAGATACAGTGAAGCAATACAGTATTTCTTCCCTGATCAACATTTTTGTGTGGGGGGATAACTAGGTCTAAAGCATTAACTACATCAAAGCAATTTGAAGCTCAACCTACAGCTACAATGACTGTGTAATTTTAACCTGTTAACATGTCTTAAAATGTATGTATTTAACGTATGAACGGGTTAACATTTTTCTATACAAAATGACGCCTTCCTCAACTCTCTCAATTGTGTCGAACAGCCTGATTTCTAATAAATGGAACTGGGCCGGTTTCAAGAGAAAAAGGAAGGAAGTGACGCCCAAGTGCATTTAATGGCAAGAATGTCTGTTCTCTAATAACTTTTTGATTTATACTTTAATGAATGATTATACCTAACATTAGTTAATGATTTTAATTTCTCAAGCAACAGAGCTCGCAGTGCAGTGCGTTGAATGCACAAACTCTAGCAGGCTGCAGCTCACATCTCTGTCAAATGGATCAGAAATTAGAGGGATTTTCAGATTTTTGTTAAATGCTTGTATGGTAAGCTAAATTGTCTTAATTCTAAGCAATGGTTTATACATCACCAGCTTCCATAAATTGCATTGAATAAACAACATTTTCAAAAGTTCAAAACAAAATAAATCAATGTAATGGGTTGGACCCTTGACATTGGTCATGTGACCAATCTTTTTCACATGACCCAACCAAACCATCGTGTTTTACTTCTGCAGAGCTGTCATGACCAACAGTTGCGTATTAAGACATCAGTCCGGTAGAGATAATGGTAGGTCATTTATGATATTTCCCGCTATGTTTACACTATTGATCACTCAAATTGTATTATGCCAAGCTAACACTACAGGGATTTTGACTTGATTCTGATGTAGACTTCTCTTAGACAACGCAGGGTTTCCATAAAGAATGGCAATTAAAAGACAGCTCTAAATTAAAAAAATTAAAATATTGTAGTGTGAGTTTGGCACATCAGGATAAAAGCATTATATTGTTTATGTGAATATTATTATAATCAAAAAATGTGTAAATATTTAGGATTATAGGACGTGATGTATACGTTGAGTTACACACTGTATCTCGTCTAGCGCCTAGGCTAGCCGTTTGAACACGTTATAGCTATTACAGATATCTGATATAATACTTTGTGGTAAAAACAATTTCAGGTAACCAAAATTACCTTCCGATAAAACATTATATTTCAGATATCCCAAACGTCATCCTTCCCTAGAAAAAATTTAACTTTCATTGGCACTTTTGCCATTCATGTTTTATTGGCCTGAATTTTTTTGGGATATCTGAAATTAAAATTAGGATCAGAGTGGACTTCAATGAAATTTTAAAACGGCTTGGCATACGTGCCATCCCTGCTCTTGGAACGTATACTCAAAACGATTTTACTTTTTTGACTTACCTATAAAATACAAACCGCCAGTCAACGTTACAATAACTGATGAAAAATGCTTTCCCATTTTTCTTTTCAGGGTATCTTTCAAATAGTGGTTATTCTATTAATGAGCCAACTCCCTTTATTGAGAGGAAGAATCCTGCTGTTTTTTCCATGTGACAACAATGAAAACGGTACTAAGGTATACTGCCATGACAGGCCACTCGATGACATCCCTGTTTTCACTTCAATGAACGTTACATTTCTCGACCTAAGTCACACCAAGATACGGGAAGTGGGACGACAGAAATTCTCTGGCATTCCAAATCTAATCACTCTGAAAATGACGGGGAATTGTGATCCCAATAGAATTCGAAACATAAACAGCCGCTCCTGTGGAGTCAAAATACACAAGGATGCCTTCAAGAGTCTGCACAACCTCACTTATCTACATCTGTCAGGAAACAGCCTTACCATGTTACCGTGGTTACCAGAAAGCATTAAGGTCCTGGATCTTGAGAGCAACTGCATTTTCAACATCATCATCCCTTTTGGAACTCCACATCTAGAGCAGCTCCTCCTCACAATGAACTGTTATTATGAAAACCCTTGTTTCCAGTCATTTTACATCCATGAGGATGTTTACAAGGAGTTATCACATCTAAAAAATCTAACCCTCGGATACAACAATTTGACATCAATACCACTAGGATTGCCAGCTTCACTTATGACACTGGACTTGAAAGAGAATACAATAAGTGAGATTCCAGAAGGAGCATTTGCTAATTATCCTAACCTGGAGGAACTAAATCTGGAATGGAATTGTCAGCGTTGTGACCACGCAGCCCGCCCTTGTTTTCCTTGCCCTAACAATGCCTCCCTACAGCTTCACCCTAACTCATTCAATATTAAAAACAGCTCCATTCATTTTCTGAGCTTGAGGGGAAACTCTTTGAACAATATACCAGAGGGTATTTTTCTCCCTTTGACACATCTGAAGAGGTTGGATCTCTCAAGCAACTACCTGGCCTACACCATCCGTAATGGTACCTTCTTTACAGAGCTAAAGCAGTTGACATGGATCAGCCTCAACTATAACTCTTGTCCATCCAAGACATTTTCTGCACTGACCCTTTCACCACATCTGGGCAACGTTTCAAGTCTAAAAGCCATTCTGTTAAGTGGGAACTTTTTCCACACTGTTTCGGAACAAAGCCTTGTGGTTCTGTCCAGACTCAAACAACTTAAAATGCTGGAGATGCGCATGAATTTCATCAGCTGTTTAAACATGAGCCATGTGGGTATGTTAACTTCCCTCAAAAAAATTGATGTCTCCCAGAACGCACTGAGTAATCTCGCTTATAATGTGTCATTTGGGTCCTGTTTAGAACAAGGCTCACAGGATCCAAATGTTTTCAAAGACTTTTCAGAATTACCAATGGCATCAATATCAGTACACATGTATCAAACTGTGATTGAAAGCAACACCTGTAGAACTAACAATACAATATTGGAAATGTGGTATTTCACAAAGAAATTCTGCCATAAAAAGTTGACAGTTAATCTTTCTCAAAATAATCTTATTTTCAAACATAAAGATGTTTTCTATGGTATGGAAAACGTTGTGTGTTTGAACCTGACTTACAATTATGTAAACCAGGCGTTAAGAGGTAGACTTTTCGATCACTTGAAAAGCTTAGTTTACTTAGATATGTCATACAATAGAATTGACCTATATTATAGAGATGTATTCAGTGAGTTGAACAGGACTTTGAAGGTACTGGACCTCAGTCAAAATGAGTATGTATTTCGTATGAAGGGAATGACTCATAATCTTGAGTTTATTGACAGGCTCACTAATTTGGAGGTTTTAAATCTTGCAAATAATGGCATGGGTTGGCAAATTACTCCGCGCCTGAGCAGCAACTCCGTGAAGTATTTGTACTTTTCTGGGAATCGCCTAGATATAATGTGGAATACAGCGGGCCAGATCTACATTCATTTCTTCCAGAACCTGAAGAATTTAATCTACTTGGACATCTCTCAGAACCGCCTGCGTTCATTCGAACAAAGGATCCTCTGTAATCTACCAAAGAGCATTCAGGCTATCAGCATTAGCAATAATTACCTTTTTTTTTTTTCATGGCCAGACCTCCAATGTCTCGAAAATCTAATGCATCTAAATCTCAGTGGAAATCAGCTTCTAATTCTGCCTCAAAGTATTAAAGAGTTTCCACCACATCTTTCCTTGTTGGACCTCAGTGGAAACCAGATTACTGATCTTCCTGATAAATTCTTCCGTCAAGCCAAAGCGTTAAATTGTCTCTATCTCAATGACAACTTTCTAAAAGTGTTGAACCGTCAGTCACTTCCACCTCTGCTGACAAATGGCACTTCTTTTCAATTGCTTACCCTGCATGACAACCCTTTCATCTGTGACTGTAACAACTCCGGATTGGATGAATTTCTGCGGACCAGCAACACACGTATTCCTTACTTGACCACTGCTGTTCGATGTGGATTCCCAGAGCCCCTGCAGGGTCAAAGTGTGCTGACCGTCGACCAGCGTTCCTGTCAGGAGATCTATGGTGGCTTGGGCTTCCTCTTAAGTTCACTCTTCATATGTGCATTTATTGCTCTGCCACTGTTAAGACATCTGTATGGCTGGGATGTGTGGTACTGCCTACAGATCCTATGGGCAAGATGTAAGGGCTACCTGCATCCGTCTGCCAGTTGCTCGCCAAAACACTATGACGCTTTCGTGGTGTTTGACACAAACAACCAGGCCGTGAGAGACTGGGTTTACAATGAGTTGGTTATCCATTTGGAGAGCTCAGGCCACAGAAAATTCTCTCTCTGTTTAGAGGAGAGGGACTGGATTCCTGGGCTTTCCTGCATTGAAAACCTCCACCATGCTGTGCATAGCAGCAAGAAGACAGTGTTTGTGCTGTCCAATGGCACAAGAAATGGCGTTGGTGAAGCAACGGTCAACGGTGTGATACGGCAGACTTTTTTCATGGTCCAGCAGAGACTTCTTGATGAGAAGGTATACAATGAAATAAATGTTTATGAAATGCTTTAATTTATTCATTAGCATTCCTATTACCCCTATATTGTTGGCATGTTGTTATGAATCTCTCTTTGATTTCATCTCAACAAGGTTGACGTAGCCGTTGTCATACTGCTGGACAAGATGTTTCCCAAGTTGAAGTACCTCCAACTAAGGACGAGGTTGTGCAAGAAGTCAGTGATGTCCTGGCCTAGAAACCCACAGGCCCAACCCCTATTCTGGAACCAAATGAGGATAGCACTGTCCTCAGACAATCTTAAATTATATGACAAAAACATTAGTGAAAGTTTTATATAAATTCCACTCGTTATACAAAGTAACAAAGTTACATGTATCGTCTCTCTGAAAAGGTGTGCAGATTACCGCTGTTCAACAATTGATGTGGACCTTGTGTGATGTTAAATATAGCCTAACCCTAAATTGTATCTACCGGTAGTTTACATTAATATTATATAATCCTTTTATTTTTAGCTTTCACTTGTTTCAAGTTTAACAAACCAACATCTACTGTTTCTGAAAAATGTGAAGAAATGTGCGTGTGTATATATAGGCTAAATAACTTTTCAATAATAATTTTAAGAATTTGTGTTCAATTTGAGATTAGGGTTCCTGTACCTGTTTATTTGCATCCTGATTATGTAGCGTTTTAATGTAAAAACGCATAACTAGTCTTGGACAATGTACTGGCTATGCTGCCATTTCGAATATTCAAACCATCATGAAACTCATATGTATACAATTAACCAATTTTATACTTGACATGCATTCGTGTCCTGATCTAGAGAAGGGATTAAAGCCTAGTGCTGTACTGATTTGGGAATTCAGTCAAGAATACGGCTATGTTTTGGGGACCTTTTCAGTTAAGACACAGTTTATTGCGTCAAAAGATGTATGCATAATGTAGATCGGTCTTTTTATCTAGTTTTTAAGATATGGGTTGGGACTTCAGTCTTGTAGATATGGCAAAGAGTAGCCATGATTGTAAAATATAAAACGACTTTCTGATTTATGAATTACTTGGGTATTTCCTTGTCCTTTCTTTGCATTTTCTTTAGTTTATTTTTGCCTTTTAGTAACTTTTTGTTAAACAATCATAAAACTCAAATTTGTATCAGCTGCTCTTGTGAGTTTGCTGGAAGAAGTCTTGATATCTAATAGCAAAACCAACTGAGGCGGTCCTCATGCTGTGATTTTGGTGACTGGCTTACATTTACATTTAGGACATTTAGCAGACACTTCTATCCTAGCGACTTACAATGTTCGTACTTAATAAGTACATTTTTGAGAAGAATAAGGACCAACAATATATGGCTGTCTGTACAGTAAAGATGCTCATAGAAACAATTGCTATTTAACCCATCCCCCGTATACAACAACCATAGCTTGGATAAGATGCTACACAATGCTAAGAACAATTTGTAAGTGCCAGGCAGACCACATATATTTAGTGCGAAAGAGGGGTGTTTTTAAGGAGAATATGATAAGAGATGGGGCAGTGGGGGGTAAGGGAGGGGGCTATGTAGTGTCCAGGTGAACTCTGAACATGTGAGTCTTTAGTCTCTTTAGCCCAGTTCAGACCAAAGATTCACCTTGCAACGCCTTGCAACTCGCAACTCCTTGCAACGAGACGGGCTGCGACGTTCTAAAGCCCAGTTCAGACCAAAGTTTCACCTTGCAACGCCTTGCAACGAGACGGTTTTAGAACGTCGTAGGGGCGGTGTGAACAGGTCGTTGCAAGGAGTTGCAAGGAGAAGGAGTCGCCAGAGATTGAACATGTCAAATCGCAAGGTCCAGTTTTAGAACACGGCGATTTAGGTATTTCTCTTCAGCCAATACCAGCACAGAACAACTTGTACGTCACGGCCTTACTAGAGTTAAGACCATAAATTGGTCGCGTTTCCAAAAAATAAGACGCCTTTACATCCAGTTATTCAAAACCTAATGTTGTGTTTCCCTCCACTGCTTGAGAATAGCCCAAAAACTGTTTTGCGCTCATTCTATAATTTCGGTCGCCTGATGTGGTGTTGTTGTCCCCTTACTGGATCGTCTCTGTAAGCAAATCAGCGACTTCGGAAATCAATGTGACGCTCACATTGACGCCTTTAGGATGTAAAGGGTCTCTTTCTTTTGGAAATGCGATCAATTCATGGTTTTAACTCTACATGGATAGTAGGGTCACAATCACAAGTTGATCTGGCTGCCTTTCTTGTTTTCGGGAAGAATTTATGATTTTTCTACTATGGCGGAGAATTTCTCTGTGGGTCTATGGTACAACGGACTGAAATCAGACCTTATTATTTTTTAATTATTTTAAAACAGCCACCATTTCACTCTCACTAACATAATTAGGCCTGTTTATAATTAAGTCATCCATCTCCAAGTAGTAGTTGAGCCGATGGTAAAGAAAGATAGATCAAACTGAAATTCAACTCCGTAAAATGCAATGTATCCAACAACGGGTAATCTAAACTAACTGTAAGCTCCAGCTATTTACTCCAATGCAGATGTAGTAGAGAATGACAAGACACACTAACTCTAGCCTACTCTCAAGCAAAATAAAAATAAAACTAATTGCAAACCTAACTAATCGCAAACCTAACTCGCAAATGATGCTCAGCTGTACCAGAGCGTTCACAGTTGCTAGGGAATCCACCTACCGTCGCCGCCCGTTGCAGCCAGTGTGAACCGCCTAGTTTTAGAACGTCGCAGCCCGTCTCGTCGCAAGGAGTTGCGAGTTGCAAGGCGTTGCAAGGTGAATCTTTGGTCTGAACTGGGCTTAAAACTGGGCGGTTCACACTGATTGCAACAGGCCACAACGGTAGTTGGTTTCCCTGATTTCAGTCCATTGTACCATAGACCCATAGAGAAATTCTCCGCCGTAGTAGGAAAATCATAAATTCTTCCCGAAAACAAGAAAGGCAGCCAGATCAACTTGTGATTGTGACCCTACTATCCATGTAGAGTTAAGACCATGAATTGGTCGCCTTTCCAAAAAATAAGACGCTTTTACATCCAGTTAAAGGCGTCAATGTGTCACATGATTTCCGGAGTCGCTGCTTTGCTTATAGAGACGATCCAGTAAGGGGACAACAACACCACATCAGGCGATCGAAATGATAGAATGAGCGCAAAACAGTTTTTTGGGCTATTCTCAAGCAGTGGAGGGAAACACAACATTAGGTTTTGAATAACTGGATGTAAAGGAGTCTTATTTTTTGGAAACGCGAGTCGTGACCAATTTATGGTTTTAACTCTAGTAAGGCCGTGACGTACAAGTTGTTCTGTGCTGTGATTGGCTGAAGAGAAATACCTAAAACGCCGCGTTCTAAAACTGGACCTTGTGATTTGACATGTTCAATCTTTGGCGACACCTTGCAACGACCTGTTCACATTGCCTGAAGCTCCCCCGCCGGAGCTGCCGGACTGCCGCCAGAGCTTCGGTAGCAGTCCGGCAGCTCCGCCGGACTCCCTGCCAGGCAGTCACATGGCAAAATGACAAATTAGACATCTATTTTTTTCTGGAATATCCCAGGTTCTGATATGCGCAAACATCTCTCCAACATTTTGTGGACCAGCGCTCGCCCGCTGGTCCACAAAATCTTAGCTATGCTCTTTTTGGAGGGGGGTGGAGAAGTGGGAGGTAATATTCAAATGTGCCCCGTTCCTACGTAGGAGGGGGCGCCAAAACTGACTCACTCGTTTGGTAACTGTAGGCGGGGTACTTTCAGAAATGCATGTCTCACTCAAAAAATTTTTTTTAAATTTTGTATGTGTGTGGGAGCACCAGAGACCCAACACAGCACCCCAAATCCCAGGAAAAGTGTTGTTTTCATAATATGTTCCCTTTAAACCCAAAAATCAACTTCATTTGTCACAGTGTTTGATATATGTGAAATTAAGCAAAAAAATACACTCTCAGGTTTTTATTCTTCGTAGTTTCTTCTACTTGTCTCTAATTATCTCATGCTCCAATCTTTCATCGATCGATGCTTCGGATGTTGTGAATGCAACAGAATATATGATAGACTGGTCCTGCCAAACTCTCTTACGTCATTTCATTTGTACAGAGAGTCTGGACCTACTCAATTGACCAACGTTAACTCACTTGAAGGCGGGTGTCTGTTGAAGTTTAAAACTATTGGATCTGCCCAGTGGCACTCTGGATCTGCCATAACCAATCGCTAACGTTTGGCCGGGAATCACGTTGCGCGCAGGCTGTAAACAAACCAAACACCGTGCGTGAAGATGTCCATCAACGAGAGCTGACTTTAACGTCCACTCCCTCTGTTCGCTGATTGGACACAGGAAATTTAGACAGAGAAAACCCACTAACATACCACAGACCCAGACCTAGTACTGAAGGGTACTGAAATTGAGTGGAATTACTTAGGCGGGCAGAGCCAGGCTAAATATGATGCATCGTAGCAACAACATTTAAGAAGAACGCAATGAGTTCTGCCCATTCTGCCTCCGTGCTGTCTGCGGTTAAACAAAACAAATTACATTGACAGCGGCCACACTTATCCAGCCTCTAACTTAGACCCCACGTTATATCCCGCACCAAGCAAGCCCAACCCTCTTAACCCCCCGTTGATTCCCTCAGAATGCAAGCACTTATTGACCAAGGAAGGCCAGGTATTATCAACTGTATATATTTACCTTATATTCTTGTATAATTAATGCTTTGAGTTAACCTTACTTATACTTGTATCTAAGTGCACTGAGAGATAGACTGATATCATTGGCTACAGAGGGATGTCTGTCTGATCATCTGAGCTGTTGAATAACAATGAAACAAGGTCTGGAGCTTGTCGTCTCCCCCCCCCTCCGCTGGTACATTTGGCAAATATCCTTTTAAACCTTCATTATTTTCTACCACAAAAATGATTATGCTTGCTTCATTACGTAATAGGGGAACCAAAATTGTATACGTTGTAACATTACAGACAAAATGTTATTAGGCCTATATAATGCACTCAGAATTTGTTACATTATCAACCAGGGTTTCCACATTATAGCTAGCCTATGGGTTAAGAACAACTTGAGGTTGAGCGTACGCAATGCACACGCGGAAACTAGTAAAAACATAAGCGGTTTCATTTCTCCATTTCCAGTGTGATAGAGAGAGAAACTCGTGCCTTTAGGCTTGTGCACACAGTAGGCAAAATAAACCACGTCTCTATCTTACTCATTCTGTATTTTCTCCTTCCTGTAGGTCGTCTGTGAACCTCATGTTGACCGTTTAAGTAATCTTTGAAAATATTTTTTGTCTTTCTTCTACCTCATTGATGCATTCACGCTTCAAAAACATTTAAAGCAGTATTCATTTTTCATGATTGTACAAACAAATTGTATATAAAATTAACCTTTTGGAGGAAACAAAGCAAAAATAAACTTTCGCGAAATCTCCTTGTGAGTAGGGATCTATGAAAATATATAGCCTAGATTTTGTTTTACTATTATAAACGACTTAAGATATACAGAGACAGCAACAGAGATGATTAATTAGACTTTATTAGATGATTTCTTTCTTATCCATACACTTAATAGCTACATTACACTAGCTACAGTAAGGCAATACAGTATTTCTTCCCTGATCAGCATTTTTGTGTGTGGGGGGGGGATAAATACATCAAAGGTATTTGGAGCTCCTCCTACAGCTGTATATACCAATGACTGTAAGACTGGCAAGAATGTCTGTTATTCGATAGCTTTTTTGATGTGTACTTTAATGTATGATTATACCTACCATCAGTTAATGATTTTAATGTCTCAAGCAACAGAGCTCGCAGTGCAGTGCTTTGAATGCACAAACTCTAGCACGCTGCAGCTCACATTTCTGTCAAATGGATCAGTAATGAGAAGGATTTTCCGATTGTAGTTAAATTATTGAATGATAAATTAACATCTGTGTGTGACCTTTTCATCAGAAAACTAATCTTGAGTACATTACCTCCTTTTCCTTGCTCTCTCAGTCTTCACCAGAACCACGCTTAGTAAAAAAAAAACTATTTTTGATAAATACATGTCTTATAATCTATCTTATAAATCACCAGCTTCCATAAATTGCATTGAATAAACAACATTTTCAAAATATTCAAAACAAAATAAATCAATGTAATGGGTTGGACACTTGACATTGGTCATGTGACCAATCTTTTTCACATGACCCAACCATCGTGTTTTACTTCTGCAGAGCTGTCATGACCAACAGTTGCGTCTTAAGACATCAGTCCGGTAGAGATAATGATAGGTCATTTATGATAGTTCCTGATATGTACACTATTAATCACTCAAATTGTATTATGCCAAGCTAACACTACAGGGATTTTGACTTGATTCTGATGTAGAC
The DNA here is from genome assembly GCA_900291075.1 of Melanogrammus aeglefinus. Classification (NCBI taxonomy): domain Eukaryota; kingdom Metazoa; phylum Chordata; class Actinopteri; order Gadiformes; family Gadidae; genus Melanogrammus; species Melanogrammus aeglefinus. The sequence continues at coordinate 128,686 of OLKM01001279.1, read as the reverse complement.
TTCTCTTTAGACAAACAGAATAGCTAATGGTTATTCACATTTGCTGAAATTAAATTGTCAACACCTAGTTTATTCTGAAAAAACTAAATGTTTCTCTTATCAGAAAGGTCAATGATGTGATTATTTCAAATTCCATCAGTCTGGATATTGTCAAAGGATCCAGGTTAATTCTCTATATTGATGGCTCTGACTCACGTTAGATTGAAGATTGAAACTATGCATTTTAAAGAATGGAAATTAAGAGACAGCTCTAAATTAAAAAAAATGAAAATCTTGTGGTGTGAGTTCGGCACATGAGGATGAAAGCATTATATTGTTTACGTGGATATTATTATAATCAAGAAATATGTACATTTTTAGGATTATGGGACATGATGTGTACATTGAGTTACACACTGTATCCTGTCTAGTGCCTAGGCCAGCCGTTTAAACATGTTATAGCTAGATATCTATTACAGTATATCTGTGATTCAATACTTTGTGGTAAAAACAATTTCAGGATAACAAAATGACCTTCTTCCGATAACAATTTATATTTCAGATATCCCAAACGTCATCCTTCCTAAGAAAAATGAACACATTCAAAGTCACTTTTGCCATTCATGTTTTATTGGCCTATATTTTTTTGGGGATATCTGAAATTAAAATTAGGATCAGAGTGGACTTCGATGAAATTTTAAAACGGCTTGGCATACATGCCATCTCTTCATACTCTTGGAACGTATACTCAAAACGATTTTACTCTTTTGACTTACCTATACAATACAAAACCGCCAGTCAACGTTACAATAACTGACGAAAAATGCTTTCCCATTTTTCTTTTCAGAGTATCTTTCAAAAAGTGGTAATTCTATTACTGAGCCAACTCCCTTAATTGAGAAGAAGAATCCTCCTGTTTTTTCCATGTGACAACAATGAAAACGGTACTGAGGTATGCTGCACTCACAGGCCACTCGATGACATCCCTGTTTTCACTTCAATGAATGCAACGTTTGTTGACCTAAGTCACACCAAGATACGGGAAGTGGGCAGCATACGTTCTCTGGCATTCGAAATCTAATCACTCTGAAAATGAAGTGGAATTGTGATCCCAAAGCATTCAAAACATAAACAGCCTCTCCTGTGGAGTCAGAATACACAAGGATGCCTTCAAGAGTCTGCACAACCTCACTTATCTACATCAGTCAGGAAACAGCCGTACCATGTTCCCCTGGTTACCGGAAAGCATTAAGGTCCTGGATCTTGAGAGCAACTGCATTTTCAACATCATCATCCCTTTTGGAACTCCACATCTAGAGCAGCTTTTCTTCCCAATGAATCATTATTATATTATTATATAGTTATAATGAAAACACTTGCCACCAGTCATTTTACATCCATGATGATGTTTACACGGAGCTATCACATCTAAAAGTTCTAACCCTTGGATGCAACAATTTGACAATTGCCAGCTTCACTTATGAAATTGGACTTGCAAGAGAATACAATAAGTGAAGTTCCAGAAGGGGCATTTGCTTTGCTCCCAAACCTAGAAAATATAAATCTGGAATGGAATTGTCAGCGTTGTGACCACGCAGCCCGCCCTTGTTTTCCTTGCCCTAACAACACCTATACAGCTTCACCATTCAATACGAAAAACGGCTCCATTAATTTTCTGAGCTTGAGGAGGAAACTCTTTGAAAAATATAGGCCTACCAGAGTGTGGAGTGTGGTAAATGACGAAACAAGAGACGGAGATGGGTCGAGTCGGCTTTACTCTCCACTTCAAAATAAAACATGTGTCACTCCAGCATGAGTTCAGAATGTAACTCCCGTAAAACAGAACTAACGTAAAACCAGAACTAACGCAAAACCAGAACGGTCGTAAAACGGAACGGTTATCCCAAAACCCTTTTCCTTAAAAGGTACAGTCCCTTGGTTAATTTTTCAGCATTGTAGTTGTGGGTCACCACAAGAGGGTGTTTTTCTCCCTTTGACATATTTGACAAGGTTGGATCTCTCCAGCAACTACCTGGCCTACACCATCCGTAATGGTACCTTCTTTACAGAGCTAAACCAGTTAACATGGATCAGCCTCAACTATAACTATTATCCATCCAAGACATTTCCTGAACTGATCCTGTCACCCCATCTGGGCAATATTTCAAGTCTAAAAGCACTTTTTCCGCACTGTTTCAGAACAAAGCCTTGTGGTTCTGGCCAGACTCAAACAACTTAAGATGCTGGAGATGCGCATGAATTTCATCAGCTGTTTCAACATGAGCACTGTGGGTATGTTAACTTCCCTCAAAAAAAATGATGTCTCCCAGAACACACTGAGTTATCGCCCTTAGGTGTCATTTGGGTCCTGTTTAGAACAAGGCTCACAGGATCCAAATGTTTAACGACTTTTCAGAACTACCAATGCCAACAATATCAGTACAAATGTATCAAACTGTGATTGAAGGCAAACTAACAATACAATATTGGAAATGTCAAATAACCGTATTTTGCTTCATAACGATGCGGACCAGCAACACACGTATTTCTTACCTGACCACTGCTGTTCGATGTGGATTCCCAGAGCCCCTGCAGGATCAAAGTGTGCTGACTGTCGACCAGCGTTCCTGTCAGGAGATCTATGGTGGCTTGGGATTCCTCCTAAGTACACTCTTCACATGTTCATTTATTGCTCTGCCACTGTTAAGACATCTGTATGGCTGGGATGTGTGGTACTGCCTACAGATCCTTTGTGTGACGGCGGCGTTTGGCAGAACCCAAATGCACAAACCGACGACAAGCGTTGAACAGTTACAAGAGTTTATTTAGATGCTGGATCAGCAGGCAGAGAGCAGTCAGCAGGCAGAGGTTGGCAACGGGAGGGCAGATGGGCAGTAGGGAACGGGTGAACAGACAGACCAACAGGGATGCAGCGGCGATAGGGAGGTCAGGTAGGCGAAGGGTCGAAAGCAGGGGAGGCAGGCTGGTTGATCAGGAGTCGGGGACAGAGGAGCAGATAGACCGACAGGGGCTGGGCGGCAGGCAGGATAGTCAGACAGGCAGGGATCGGAGACCAGACAATCGGAGGTGGGTCAGGATTCGAAGTCGCGGGAAAGCACTGTGAAACACAAGAGACAATCTGGCAGGGAATGTTTGGAAGGAGAGGACTGATATAGGGGGAGCACAGATGAAGGTGGTTGGGTTAATTAGGAGAGATCAGGATGGCAGGCAGGTGAATGGGAAAACCAGGGGCGGACCATGACAGTATGGGCAGGAAATAAGGGCTACCTGCATCCGTGTGCCAGATGCTCGCCAAAACACTATGACGCTTTCTCTCTTTGATTTCATCTCAACAAGGTTGATGTAGCCGTTCTCATACTGCTTGACAAGATGTTTCCTAAGCTAATGTACCTCCAACTAAGGCCTAGAAACCCACAGGCCCAACCCCTATTCTGGAACCAAACGAGGACAGCACTTTCTTCAGACAATCTTAAATTATATGACAACATTAGTGAAAGTTTCATATCAATTAAACAGTTTAACAAAATAACAATTGCCGTTTCGCTAAAAATGGGATGAAAATGTATACATAAAGGCCAAATTATTTTTCAATGTTCAATAATTGATGTGAATCTTGTGAGATGATGAATATATATTTGTATCCTTTCTCATTTAGCATTAATGGATGTACAACATCCTTTAATGATGTACAACTGTTTGTGATATTCATGGACAGGATATCGAGGCGTAGTCGTGGTGGGGAGAGGTTGCAGTTCGGTGGTCTGAGGATCTCATCACTGCTCTTTGCAGATGATGTGGTCCTGATGGCATCATCGGCCTGTGACCTTCAGCACTCACTGGATCGGATGGCGGCCGAGTGTGAAGCGGCTGGGATGAGGATCAGTACCTCTAAACCTGAGGCCATGACTCTTAGCAGGAAACCCGTTGTTTGCCTACTCCGGGTAGGAAATGCGTCCTTAGCCCAAGTGAAGGAGTTCAAGTACCTCGGGGTCTTGTTCGCGAGTGAGGGGACGATGGAGCGTGAGATTGGCTGGAAAATCGGAGCAGTGGGAGTGGTATTGCGGTCGCTTTACCGCACCGTTGTGATGAAAAGAGAGCTGAGCCGAGATGAGTTTTCTCAGGAGGGTGGCTGGCTTCTCCCTTAGGGATAGGGTGAGAAGTTCAGTCATCCGTGAGGAGCTCGGATGAGAGCCGCTGCTCCTTTGCTTAGAAAGGAGTCAGTTGAGGTGGTTCGGGCATCTGGTAAGGATGCCCACTGGGCGCCTCCCTTGGAAGGTGTTCCAGGCATGACCAGTAGGGAGGAGACCTCGGGGAAGTCCCAGGACTAGGTGGAGAGATTATATCTCAACACTGGCCTGGGAACGCCTCGGGATCCCCCCGTCAGAGCTGGTCAATGTGGCTCAGGAAAGGGAAGTCTGGGGCCCCCTGCTTGAGCTGCTGCCCCCGCGACCCAACCCCGGATAGGCGGATGACGATGAGATGAGATGAGATGAGGATGTACAACAATGTAATGTGAAGCATTCTAATGTAACCATGTTAAACACATAACGTACTGGCAATGCTGCCACTGAGATGATTCATTGCAACTCAAGATATGTATCACATTAAATGATGGAACATTGGAACATGCATGGATTTTTGTGCTAATGTATAGAGAACTGATTATAGCCTATCTTAACTAATTTGGGAAGAATTCAAGACTAGGGTTAGAAAAATATGGATTCATGTTTTGGGTTGCTAATCTTTTCTCTTTACAAAAAAACATAATTATAACCTTCCAATCTCCTTATTTAGCGATGTGACCCAAAATCTGTAGGCCTTGGATATTTATGCCTATTGGCCTATCCAAGAAATGCACTTCTGCCGACTCCTTCTGAGGAACATAAAAGCTATTTAGACCTGTTGAATGCCTTGTGGAATATTTGAAAAAGCCTATCTTTATCCTTTAGACATAGATTGATTTTATGCAGTGAATTGTTAACATAGTGAGTACTGTTTGTCGAAAATAATTTAAATACATGTGAAATGATCGATGATTGCGATAAATGTTAGAGAGAAAACCCAATAATGGCTTCCTCGTCGTGGGAAGCGACCCTGTGCGCGGCGCGCATGGGATAGAGTGCGCGCTCACGCGGCACCGCTAGCAGGACACAGGTCACGGGAAGAAGCTGAGCAGTTGGTGATATGACGCCAACGTTTCAATGGGTACGAGCCGGACTTCCACAGTGATGGGGAGAGATGGAGCTTCTCCTGTCCCGTAAGGTAGCCCGAGTAAATGTGCTTTATTTTGCAATAACTTTGTCATTCAAATCAGTGCAACTGTGTTATTCCGTGCGGTAGCCTAATTCTTATGTAATGCACTAACTCATGCAGTCGTGTGCATATGACAACAACTAATCCCCTCTCGAGCCATGGTCATAGTAGAGTTATTTGGCTTCTGGCTGCATGGCGTCTCTGCATGCACGCCGTGAACCACTCCCCTTTTCCCGAAAAATAGGATGTCATGTCTTGTAGTTTATCGGCGCTCCATTGTCAAAGTCCATAGTTCTTGCAGGGTAAATCTTGCTTGACACACAAACGCCATACGATCATTTAGTTGCATTGATATAAACTTACACAAAAAACTGACAGCCAAATCATATCGGAGGAGGACGCGGTTAGGCTATAGACAATTTATGCAATAGCGTTTTGCCAATTATATGTCATTTATAGGCCTATACATATATGTGAATAAGTTTATTTCACAATAATTTAGGCGATTTTACGGATATGCTACGCGTAAACTTTCGCTTCCCGCCACTAAATTGCCTATTTGTTTAACTGACGTCAAATATGCATTAGGAATAAATTAAGCATACTTCATGACGACCTAAAAGGAGTCGAAGCGTTTTGAGAAATGAATATAGATGTTCATATATTATTCTATATTTCTATTTTTCTCTTAGGTCTACCCATCATCTAAAAAAGGTCCTACATCTCACAGTAGCCTCTCTGTAGGCGATATGATACATGGCTTTTACTAGAATAGATAGTAGATTTCCTTCTTGTTCCGTTGCAAGGCTTAATTCATTGTCTCATACAATGATGGATAAAGGATTGGCAGCTCGGGTATGATTGACAAGTACATTTGACCATTCTCTCAGTTGCATCCCATTCAGCGACAGCGTACTGCACCCTATCCTCTTAGATTAGAGGAGGGATTATGAATTGGATTTGCATCCACTCTGCAACCAGTCCCTTACGATCTGGACCACTGAATTTGACTATATTTGTATCTACGCTTGTATAGGCATATTTAAGCATTGTTGTAATTAGTGTTCTGGTTTTGGTTTAGTCTATAATACATTACAAAGTTTTGAGATAGGTTCTGCCTATTACTTTGTGCAACTGCAACATTCCTGGCCACTACAACTACCTAAACAGATGTATACAATTAATAATTGTACAATAGTTGCCTTAAATGAAATTTAGCTATAAGTTATCCTTCCGACCATTAGTATTGCGAGGTATGTGAACCTGTGCGGAGAGATGATGTGCTGTCCATGGTGCTGAAAGGGTTTGCATCCCAGACTTAAAATAAATAGGCCTACCACCTACCAGTCATATAGCAACGATTTATAACAAGACCACATCATTACGTTTGATTGAATCAATAACAGAACCGTATCAACTAATTGTTGTGATAAAAAAATGTGTATTGTGGATGAATACTCCCAATACATTTCTTGGATGTGAATATGTTAATAAATGGATATATAAAATTAAGCTCTTGCATTTAATGCAAAATATATGAATTGAAGCCATACAATGTAAAGATCCAATCTGGACCAGAGGAAACCAGAGGAGTTTCGCACTGCCCCTGATGAAATAAGCTATTGACTCTGTTATTATGTCCTTTCCTTCAACATGTGTCCTTGTCTGTCCTATCTAGAAACAACAATGCTCATTTTTTTTACTGAGATGAATGGCGTAGCATCTGCCTGGAGATACCGCATTGTCAATGTTACGTTGTTCTTCGAGAACCTCTGAAGATCCAATACTGATCCCTCATGCAATCTCCTTATTCTAACGACCTGCCTCTGAGTTCTGCAATCCTAGCTGCACTGATGGGCAGGTGAAATATAAGAGGCCAAGAGTTGGCCTTCCTTAAATAACAAAACAAAACAATGTTTTCCCAATGAATGGAAATGACCCCATGATCTTTACTAGTTTAATCCCAATCGACGATGCCTTTAAACATCCGAGCTAAACCCGCCCAGAGCAAGTTATCTGCCGCATCAAAGACCGGGGGTCACAGCGATGGAAGTCCTGCCTCACGCTTCGCTAGGTCTTCCAAGCAGAGCAAGTCTAAGGAGGGGACCATCTCTACCCCAGGCTGCCGCTCGGGGCTGGAGCCGGGCTCGGTGTCGGGTGGGGGGCCTTCTCCGGCTGCTAAAGCAGCTGCTAAGCCAGGGCCCTCGGCGAGGACAGGGTCAAAACCCAAACCTAGAGGGGCAGCAGCATCAGACGCAAGGAGAGCCTCCAATTCGGCCACAGCCCCGGGCGGTAAAACCTTTTCCATGGAGAACATCCAGTCAGTCAGCGCTGCCTACGCGACATCGGGCACAATGTACCCCAGCGAACATGATGCCCTGGACCCCTCAGGGAGTTACCCCAAAGGCACCCCATACCCCAGTGACCATGACGCGCTGGAGCCCTCAGGGGGGTTCCCAAAAGGCACCATGACTTTGGGCAGGAACACTGGTCGGGCCTCGTACACCGGGCGCTCTACTGGGACAGGAAGCAGCCCCAACATCACCTTCTCTGGGATCCCTCCACCATCAGACCCCTATGGAAACCAGAACCATCATCCGCATCCAGGGGGCCCTGGTAGCCTGAGGGGCCCGCCGAGTAGACATCAGCCAGCACAGGACTGTTTGGGGGACGGAGAAGGGTCCACCCTGGATCTGCAGTCCCAGCTCCGAGAACTTCAGAAGGAGAACGAGCAGCTTAGGAGAGAGATGGACGTTGGTAGAGATGGGAGGAGGAAATCCGGCACAGTGAACAGTGCCAACTTTTGGGGCCCTGAGATGAAGAGAGACAGGGGGGTTAGGCGGGAGGAAGGTGTGAGGAACTTGATGCCCAAGGACCAGTATCGAGATAACCAAGAGGACTGGCAGGTGAGCACAATTGCCCATGTCTGACAGAAATACAATATGGTTTACAAAATGCTATCTGCTACATACCTCATGCCCTTCACAAGCTAAATACTAAATATCAATGACAAAACAGGTTTGATTCAATTTTATCGTCATTATACAATGCAATGCAACAAAAAGCATCGAGCCATATAGTATATAGTAGTATACCATATAGTAGTACAAAGTGCAGGTTATGGAAGGTGTTATTAATACGTACATTTGTAATATGGCATTTCTTCGTCAAACAGATATACATTGTTTGATAGATGACCAAATAAAAACAACACTAACATACTAGAACTTATAATAATAATGTTAGTCTGAAGTGTAAATCAGGTCAATCAGAGCCAGAATCAATTTCCATCTGTTTATCAGTTGTGTCTCAATGGGTGTGTTCAGGTAAAGTCATATGTGGTGCTATGATAAAATAACTGATAACTGATAAAATAACATGGAAACACAGATATTAACTAGAATGCCTACCTACCATCAGGCATTTCAGGTTGTACCCAGGCTCCATCAATGATCACAGCTCCTCTGAAGCTTTATGTCGCCCATGCTCGCTTGGCAAGCATATGGATTGACAAGAATATGGATGTTTTTCATTTGGTGTGTGTAGACATACTGTCATTGCTTTGTCTTGCTCCCTCGCTTACTTGCTCACTCCATCGCTCTCTCCCCTTTCTGCCTGCTTTTCTGCCTATATGTCTGTCTGACTCCATTTAGTCTTTAGGTGTCTGTACTTCTCCAGGTAAAATTAATTGCTCCATTGAGAGAAGTATATTCCTTGTTGTGAGTTTCATTCAACAGTATGCCCCCCCCCCAACACATACACACTCAAACTCACACACTACACGCACACAAACACAAAAACTCAAACACGCACACATACACACACACACACACACTCACACATAGACACACTCACGCACACACAAGAAACTCACACACCCAGACATGCACACACACACACACACACACAACCACACACACACACACACACATAGACACACACACACACACACACACACACACACAACTCACACACCCACACATGCACACACACACATACACACCCACACACACAAACACACACACACACACACACATAGACAGACACACACACACACACACATACACACTACACACACACCACACACACATAGCACACACACACACACAAACACACACACATGCACACATCACGCACACACAACACACACACACACACACACACACACACACACACACACACACACATTTTCACACACAGACAGACGCACCCTATATATTATTTTTACTGTTGACACACATTAATCAAATCTGCATATGGTTGCTTATCTCAGGCTGTCAGCAGGATTCCAGACATTGGAAGTCAATTTCACTTCTCCCTCATGGTTTGGCAGTTTGTGCTCATGTGTTAGGTGTACAGTATTACACACGATGAATGTTCTCATATTGCAATGTGTGGCAAGTCTGAAAAGCAAGGCGCATGTGATGTGCTGTGATCAGATTAACTAAGGAAGTTTGGTGACCAAACCGAAACTGCATTGATTATAAAACAAGTTTGTCAGCAAAGTAATGGCCTTGGCCAGCTCGAGAAATCTACAAAACAAGTATTCTTCCCCCTTAAGACACAGAACAGTCTAAATGCCTTGGTCAAGGGGGAATCCATTGATGAGATGTATGATGATCCTGTCATACATTTTCCTTAAATATTTGTGTTGAGTGTACCTTGGCAGAAGATAAAAACACAATGTGAGAAGCTTTTTAAAGTCATCTCCCTCCCTACAGATGTTTTAGAAAAAAGTGTCTCAGAGCATTTCTGTGTCTTATACAGATAAATTACAAATTGCTTGTTGAATTTGCCTTTTGGACAAACATATACATTCTGCGGCACCAATGACAAGCCAGAAAACCCTTGAAAGTATTGTGAGTTTTGATGATATTGTTACATCAGTTGTATCCTTTGAGCGCTGTTCCTAACAAACTTAAGACCTCAAAATTGGATACCGGCACAAAAGCACGCACGCATGCATGCACGTGACGCAATACTCATGCATGACCCTCAAACACACGCATGCACACACACAGACACACACACACACACACACACATACATTTGAGCAGCATTGTCCGTGCTGCGAGCCTCAGGTTATGGAGTCAGCTAGAGAGTCTCAAATCAAAAGTGTTGTTCCGTTCATTGAGCATCTTATGTCCACAGTACAAAAAGATGGGGGGGGGGGGGGGGGAGAGCAAAATAAAGGTTATCTGCCAGCCTAGCAGACTTGTCCCAGCTTATCCTCCACTGGGCTGGCCGCCTTTGGCTTCTTCCTCTCAAGGCCATAATACTCTATAGTCCATTAGTTCCTCTCAGTGTTTGTTCCCATCTTTCTTCTCTCTTATTCCCATTCTCTCTCTCTCTCTCTCTCTCTCTCTCTCTCTCTCTCTCTCTCTCTCTCTCTCTCTCTCTCTCTCTCTCTCTCTCTTCTCTCTCTCTCTCTCTCTCTCTCTCTCTCTCTCTCTCTCTCTCTCTCTCTCTCTCTCTCTCTCTCTCTCTCTCTCTCTCTCTCTCTCTCTCTCTCTCTCTCTCTCTCTCTCTCTCTCTCAGTCCCTGTCAATCGTTCAGGTTTTCTCTCTTTTTCTCTCCTTCTCTCGAACTCATCTCTCTTTGTGTCCCCCCCTGCTGCTTTGTATCTGTCTGTTCTTCAATGACACACACACACACACACACACACACACACACACCACACACACATACACACAACACACACACACACACAACACACACACACACACACACACACACACACACACACACACACACACACACACACACACACACACACACACACACACACAGCTTCTCTTTTAAAGCAGCTCATCACTTCAGTCTGGTCGACAGTAGCGTTAGCCGAATACCATGCTCAGCTCCATAACATTGAGTATACACCACCGTCTCAAGGCACCTTTTCATCCTCACAGAGACGGAACACATGTCCCATACCGATGGAGACATCTATTTCTTTCATAGCAGATACTGCTGACCTTATGTTTGTGTCTCAAAGCCTCGCCCTGCTCCCTCTCTTTAAATTATTATTCTCTGCCTTCCCTCCTCACACTCTCCTCCTTGTGTGTGTGTTTTTTCTACCTCTGACACAGCCAGGCTGGGAGAGGCATCTTGACACCGTATCATACCGCCATTACCATAAGCAATGTCACCTTCTCCTTTAGCAGCCAGTGACCAGGGCTTGCTCTCATCGCCATCTGTTTGTTTGGGCTGTGTTTTAACGGGTCTGAGTATACGTGTGTGTGTGTGTGTGTGTGTGTGTGTGTGTGTGTGTGTGTGTGTGTGTGTGTGTGTGTGTGTGTGTGTGTGTGTGTGTGTGTGTGTGTGTGTGTGTGTGTGTGTGTGTGTGTGTGTGCGTGTGTGTGTGTGTGTGTGTGTGCGTGCGTGCATGACTAGAGTGTGTTCCGCCCGGGCTTTTTTATATGTATTCAGCAGCATATTTTTGCATTGATTATATGTGTATGTTATTCCTTTTTACTTTCTTCCCAAATCACGACTCTGGAGTCCTTAGTGTTCCCCTTTGTTGTCCGATGTTGAGGCAACCATGTTGGGAGTCGCCTGTTTGCATATCGTCTCTGACGTGGGGGTTTTGTTTTTGTGTTGCTCTCACCTTGTTCGTTTTTATTCTTCTAATTTCTAATTCTAACCTCAGATCTTAAAGGAAATGTGGTCCCCATGGTTTCAAGTACTAGACCAATGCGTTTTCTATCTGCCAGTGGGAGACCTGCCACATTTTTGTATATATTGTTATGTGCACTTTGTATATATCTGCAATAGATGATTTTACTAGTTAGCGTAAAAAAAACTACACACATTTACAGCTTAATAGGGCAATATATCTTATGTATCTTGTTAAATGTCTGCCTTCTTCAGCTCACATCCTTTCAGGGCCACTCCTGTATCTGAAAGAGCAGCTGCTGCCCCCTTGTGGAGGGGGGTCAAAACCACACAGAATATTTCTAAATAGTAATACCGTTTTTATTAATGTTTGTGTTTTATCTTTATATCTATTCATAAAAACACTCTGCAGCCTGGGGAACCCAGAAGAAGCAAGGTGTGTAGCGCTTACCTCAAAACTTAATATTCTTGAATTTCGACTGTATGTGTATATAATTATAATAAATAATAATCAACTTTGCATAAACCTTTCAAATACTTTGAAAACAGAAGGAATAAAGGTATAGAGGTTGGTAGAATATGTGTATACATATGCACTGAATGAGAAATTATGGAAATGTGAGGGTGGAGGGATTTCTGAACATTCTGTCGTCTTTCTCAGCAGCAACTACCGTTAACAGTGCAGGAGCTGCAGGAGGAGCTGCGAGCTCACAGGGAGATGAACAGCCGATTGCAACAACAACAACAACAACAACAACAACAACAACAACAACAACAACAACAACAACAACAGCACCATCAACAGCTGCCACAACAACAACAACAGCATCAACAGAGCAACTGCTATAGAGACTTCCAGGCGGAACAGGACCCCAGGGGAGCCCCCAGCCCAGGCCACAGCCCCAGACAGAGTTCCGGCCTGGGCTCCATCTCTCTCCTCAGCCCCCTCCCTGGACACAGCTCCCGAGCCCACAGTCCCCGGTCCAACAGCCCCCGGGCCCACAGTCCGTCCAACACCTACAACCCCAGAACACAGCAGCAGAAGCAGCAAGCAGACATCATCATCCACAGCCCCGGGTCCTGCCTTCCCGATCCGGAGGGACCCATGCAGGGCACCCAGAACCACAGCCTACGTCGCGGGCAGAGCAGCGGCCACGGCCAGCACACACCCTATGACGGGGGCGGCTGTCCGGCCCCGGGACGGCGCCCCAGCTGTGGCGGCACCCCGCAGAGGCCGCTGCCCCCCCGCAGCCCCTGCCTGGTGCCGGGGTGCGACGGCTTCGGATCGCCGCCCCCGCTGGATCCCGCCACGGCCGCGGCCGAGGAGGGCTTCCAGCGGCTGCAGACGGAGCACGAGCGCAAGGCCAAGGAGCTGTCGCTGCTGAGGAGGACCATGGAGGAGATGGAGGTGCGGATCGAGGTGCAAAAGAACACGCTGGGCGCACGGGACGAGAGCATCCAGAGGCTGCTGGAGATGCTGCAGGGCCAAGGGGGCCAAGGGGGCCAAGGGGGCCAAGGGGGTCGGGCACCCCAGCCTGGGATCATCACCATGGCAACGCAAGAAGCCCAGGCCCATATCGAGAACCTGCACGTCAGAGAGGTGGGTGCTCAAGCTGTGGTTCTTCATTTGTTTGTGTGAATTCAACATTTGTTTGGCTTTAAGACGTTCTGTTCACAAAGGAACACCTCGGGGGCAGCACCTAAATGTTTGCAGTGCTGGCCGTCTGGGTTTCTGTGCATTAGTGTGCAAGTGTGTCTCTCTCTGCCCGTCTGTTCTTCTGTGTCTTTGTATGTTTGTGTGTGTGTGTGTGTGTGTGTGTGTGTGTGTGTGTGTGTGTGTGTGTGTGTGTGTGTGTGTGTGTGTGTGTGTGTGTGTGTGTGTGTGTGTGTGTGTGTGTGTGTGTGTGTGTGTGTGTGTTTGTGTGTGTGTGGGTTAAGCAGTGTGTGAGAGACAAACCAGCTCAGCAGGTATTATCAATGGACCAGATTAACAGTGAAAACTCTAATCCCATGTTCAGCTTTACACTTCAGCTGTCTGTGCGAATGAGTGTAATTTTTCACTTGTTCTATTGTAGGCGATATATTATCCCCTTACATATCTATATTATATATATATATATATATATATATATATATATAAATATAGTAGAATAGTATCACAATATGATATTGGTGGGCGTGGAGATAACAATTTCTTTGATCTCAGAATTTATTTTTTTCAGTTGGTCTGTCAGTATTTATTGTTGATGTAGTAGTTAATTCATGAATTGAACTAATCACAGTTTCAGTGTGCTGAACTGCTGACTGTTAAACCAAGTGTTCCCCTGACACAACGGCTCAGAACGGGTTGCTCTTTGCACAGCAGTCCAGCCCGGTTTATTTTTAACTCCTAAATCTTCTTAGCCCTTCATTTGCATATGTGTGTGTGTGCATGTGCGTGTGTGTGTGTGTGTGTGTGTGTGTGTGTGTGTGTGTGTGTGTGTGTGTGTGTGTGTGTGTGTGTGTGTGTGTTGTGTGTGTGTGTGTGTGTGTGTGTGTGTGTGTGTGTGTGTGTGTGTGTGTGTGTGTGTGTGTGTGTGTGTGTGTGTGTGTGTGTTTGTGAGTGTCTGTATGTGCATGTGCAAATGTTTTTGTCAAACTTGTTTGGATGCCAATGTGATACTTGTATGCATGCTTTATCCTATCAGAATGATTTCGGTGTGTGTGTGTGTTTGTGTGGTGTGTCTGTGTGTCTGTGTTTGTGTGTTTGTGTGGTGTGTCTGTGTGTGTGTGGTGTGCGTGCACATCTGGGTCTTGCTCGGCTTAGCTTTCCCCACAAGGACACATACTCCCTGCTCCAGGTGGCTGATGGGAAATCCACCTGTTAGGCTTGTTTGGTTGCCGTAGTGATTCTGTCAGAGGTGGACTTTAGGTGCTCCAGGTGCCCATGCTGAATCGGAATGCGAGCTCCGCTAATCAAGGGTAGGTGTGTGCGTGTGTGCGTGCGCGTGCGCGCGCGCGTGTGTGCGTGTGTGTGCACGCAATGTGGGAGCCCGTCTAGCTGTGTGTGTGTAAGAGGTGAGTACACGCCTTTTCCTCTCTCTCTGTCATGCTATTTTTAACCTGTTCCGACGGCTCAAGACACTCTGTGTGTGCTAGAGGGGGGCTAAGGGAGGACCACGGTCCCAGGTGTGTTGAGAGAGAGAGCGAGAGAGAGGGAGAGAGAGGCATAGACAGAGGGTGTTTTTGTAAGGTAGAAAAACAAGAGTTTGTTTGTCTGAATATTAATGATATGATTAATGAGGAAAAACACGGACCGCCGTGATTGAGAGGAGGGACGGGACTGTTGTTCTTGGATCACTTCCTCTCTTCCCCTTTTGCTCTTGAGGTAGAACTGTGTGTATTTGTGTGTGTTTGTGTGTGTGTATGTATGTGTGTGATTTCATGTGTGTGTGTCTGCCTGTGTGTGTGTGTTTGTGTTTGTGTGTCTGTGTGTGATTATTTGCATGTGTCTGTGTGTGCATGTATTTATGTGTGTTGGTGTGGTCAGGGTAGAGTGGTCAGGGTAACTATAATTTATATTCTTGAAATATATGTAGTTTCAGTATGTATGTTATTTATATGGTATACTTGGTAGTCATTTGAAAAAGCTTGAATTTATTTGAAATCTTTTTATCTGAAGTTGTGTATTCGGGGCATTGTGAATTTAAGTAAATTGTCTTGTAAAAATATTTTGTCAAAATTTTTCTGTAGTTTTAAATTGAGCTGCTTAATTTAAAGTCAGATTCAGTTTCTCTATCCACTGAGCGACCGATTTCTGTTCCTGAATTATGAACTTTATGGAACTTTTAATGTTCAATTTCAATGTTAGTGAGGAGCTCTCAGCTTTATATCTCCATAGGGCCGTCATTAGGCCCTGTGTTTGCACTTGCTACGGAGCTGGTGGCAGCAGAGCTATGTACTGCCTCTGTTAGGGGGGAACTGTTTTTTTTGCTTGGTTTGATCAGCTCTAAAGGAAACCAGCACAACTGCCTCCCATTACCGCAGCCTCTCCTCTCCTTCAAATGACCCTGACTGTTTTGCTTGGGTCTGGATAATAAATGCCTTAATTTTCTCTTCCCCTTGCCCTTCTACTTATCCTTCAAACACGGTTCTCTGGGGCTGCCAGGGTGCTCTCTAGCGGGCACTCATCAAGCTGGATGAAGGGAAATTAGCACCTCCCGTTTGGCTTCCATTATTTTCTTAAAGAACGGTGCCCCGGGCCCCTTACTGGAGGGCTTTGTTGAGGGGAACGCTCTGGGATTTTTTTGGGGGGGTTGGGCATTGTAAACATGAATGCTGATGTTAGATTTTTAACATTGCAAAGTGGCATCGGAAAGGTTCTTGGCTCAATACCCAAAGCCCATAGTATACCTGTAGGGAAGCCTTTAGAATGACCAAAACTAATGCTCTTTACAATACTGTATGAACCGCTAGTCATTTTTGATAATAAAATAAAATAAATCCCAAATGATTGAAGAGTCAAAGTAAAGGAATATTGTGAAATTGATTCAGAGTTGAATGCAGTAGAGAAAAAAAAGAAGAAGATTCTGAAGATAAACGGTTCTCCCCATTGGGCTCGTCTTTTTCGGCCGGCAGTCTGTTCTTGTGTGTGGATGATTTGTTGGCACACACAGGCTGTGTGTCTCAGTAGTAGTGTTTGGCCATCGCTCTTCACCTGCTGATGTGCACTGTCAGACCACAGCATCTGGTGGGTTTCTCTTTGCTCGCTGTCTGACCGGAATGTTGCTGTTCAACCTAGTCTGCCATCAGACGGATGTCTCTAAGCTGCAAACGGTTGTCATAGAAACATGTGCAGGCACGTTCCTTCATTTGTCTGCCCAGTACACCTGTCTGCAAGAATCTAGGAATCTGCAGACAATTATTCTGAATACAACTGTGATTTAAATTCTCTCAATTATTGTGATCATATATTGTGCCTAGACAATTATGGTTTTAGGGTGTATAGTTAAATATAATCATGGATCTGGGATAACAATTTTTTCAACTGTTTTGGAAATTTTTATTTTCTAATCTGCTTCGAAGCAAATGTACATAATTTAAAGGTTGTCAGGATGTTGGGTTAGCCAGAATTAATGAAGCGGTTAACCTCTGTATAAAGAGCAGAACAGAAAGTAGCTTCATCGTGAGCGCAGTACCACTAATATCCACTGAGTGGGGGTCTTATACCAGAACTCCTCAAAAAAAGGCATGACGCTATCCTAGGATCTACAGTACACTGTGAGTGCAGACGGACAAAGTATGATTTGGTATGTACAGACAAACAACCAACTCATGGACACACACAAACCCACACAAACACACACACACACACACACACCCACACCCACACAAGCACACACACACACACACACAACACACACACACACACACACACACACACACCACACACACACACACACACACACACACACATGCACACGCACACAAACACGCACACAATCACACACACATTTACTCTCCCCAGTCGCCTGGTCCCTGTGGACAACGAAATAACAACCACACCACTGGTCTGCTCCAGCCCTGACCTAATGCCAGACGATCAAGCACACGCACACATACAAGTACACACACACACACATGCACACAATGCACATTGATGCAGTGCACATAAAAAAAGCTTCCCCAAACACACACCTGCATGCACTTGATTTTTAGCTCTGAGATGGTATATCTTCTTTCATATACATCGCGCTGCCTATTTCAAGCGGCCTCTTGAGGCTGTGAATGGGGTGAGGGCCCCCGGTAAGGGAAGACCTCTGGCTCTGTGGATCAGTGACTGAGTGTGCTTGGTGCTGGATGCTCTGCTTTAAGGCACGGGCAGGCAGCAGCACTAATGGTTCCCCTTTTTTCTTTAGCATGAATGGCTTCGGGAAGGCTCACTGCTGTTTTTGGCAAGCCCTCTCTTTCTCCTATATAGCCCCTCTCAAACTCTCTATGAAACATTAGAAACGTAGCCTTCAGGAAACTCCCAACGCCCAGTATGTTCTAAAGACCTGTAGGTTCATGTCGCTCGGGTCTCTCGACAAATACGGGTCTTATGGTTCATAACTAGGGCTGCTCGATTATGGGAAAAATCATAATCACGATTATTTTTGTCAATATTGAAATCACGATTATTTATTCAGCATGTCTCTCCCCAAACATACTCTGAGAACTTTGAAATTTCGCCTTAAAAAAATAATGTTCCAATCTAAAATAATAGACAGATATATATCCAGCTGTTCTGCCCTTTCTATAAATAATAAAATGTAAATAAAAAAAATAAAAATAATAAAAAAAGATTATGTTAATTTTGTGATAGTTTGACGCTAAAATCAAAACGTGATTAATCGCCCAGCCTAATTCATAACTTTCCTCTCTTCTCCTCACCTTATCTCCTCTTCTCATCCTCCTCTCCTCGACTGTCATGAACATCCATCTTTCATCTGTTCCTTTGCCGCTCCACCAGTCATCATCTTATCAGGATGGTTTATCTTCCAGCATCGAGAAAAAAGAAGCAAATGCAATGTCTGTACGACTGTAATTTTTGTGCATAGGTGTGTGTGTGTGTGTGTGTGTGTGTGTGTGTGTGTGTGTGTGTGTGTGTGTGTGTGTGTGTGTGTGTGTGTGTGTGTGTGTGTGTGTGTGTGTGTGTGTGTGTGTGTGTGTGTGTGTGTCTGTGTCTGTGTCTGTGTCTGTGGGTGTATGCGTGTCTGCCTGTGGGCTTGTGTTTGATTCAGAGTGTGTGACTTTATCTATGCATATGTGTGTTTGTGTCTGCGTTTGTGTCTGTGTGTGAGTGTGTGTGTCTATGTGCTGTAAGTCTGTATGCACCTATGTCTTTGTGTGTGTGTGTGTGTGTGTGTGTGTGTGTGTGTGTGTGTGTGTGTGTGTGTGTGTGTGTGTGTGTGTGTGTGTGTGTGTGTGTGTGTGTGTGTGTGTGTGTGTGTGTGTGTCCCTGTGCATGACACCATAGCCTCCAGGCTGGAGTGAAACCCATGGACCGTATCCTCAGTTCAGGATGCAGGCCGTCATTGCTCTAGTGTTACTTGGGATCCTATTCTTTCCATATGTGGCGCTGCTCAGACACATGTGGAGCAGAGAACACATTCTTTAATGACGAGACTTTCAGGAATTAATTTTCCCCGTTAGGCTGGTCAATAATAAAGACATGCATACAGTCACACTTCAAAGAGAGAGAGATATATGGAAGTGACGGAAGAGACAGAATGAACTGTATTCTGTACATATATTTCTTTATATCCATGCAAACCAATGCAAAAAATATATACATGATGAAAAACAAACAGGTGGATATCTTGTGAACTCATTGTTCATTTTGACATCTGACCCCTGAAATGAAAGGTCAGGGCGAGTAGAATTGAGTGACAGTACGCCAATCCATTGCAATAGTAATATACGGCCACTAGATGGTAATAAAGACTGCGTGTTCTGATCGAAGGCAATTTACCTATTTCCTGTGAAACACTCTTGGATTATCCGTTTATGGTGGTTTTATGAGATCAAACACAACTATGATGACAAAAAAAAATATTTTTTGGTTGTTATTCCAAAAAGGCAAGTTGGTTCTTAATGGTCTTTTGCCTATAGTTAGGAGAGTTTTGGTCAGAGAGTGATATGGTCTGTTAGAATCAGTGGAGTCTCAGCTTTCACAAGGAAACAAACTTCCAAATGATAGAATGACTTCTAAAGAGTGCTTTTGCAGTGCATGTGCATGTGCACAGTTATGAAATACCCAACGCTCGTTGTCGCATGATTAATATTTAGCTTGGGGTAGGAATGCAGTTTTGTTTAGCAAACAGTGGTGCTGCTAGACTAAAAGTTGAGAATCAAATCGTTCTAGGAGTGTGTCAAATGACACACCCTTTCTCACATGTTTAAATGTCTTATGACGATGTCATCTGCATTACAGGGGAGTGGGCGTTGCCCGTACATGGGCCCTCTCGGGTTAAAGGCTGTGGAGATTGAAGATGGAGCCAATACGTTTCTGGCTGAGATTCAAACCCCCTAACCATTTCACTCTCTCGATCCCTGGGCTAGAGAGCCAGAGGTGCAGAACAAGGAGAGAGTGATAGAGAGGGATAGGTTGGGTGTGATGCAGACCCATCTATCGGGGACGGGCAATTGACTGACAGCAATAATCCCTGCCTTCATCAGTAGGCCGACATGGTGTACCGGATAAGCCCCTTGTCTTCTGGCTCACTTTGCAAAACCCAATCATCACACAACCTCCCTGCCCACCGCCACCACCACCACCACCACCCCCATCGCCTACACCTCCACCACCACAAACACCTATGTCCACTCACATAATATAGCCACTGTTGTTCTCCTCGGTTTGCCTGCCTGTGTTCTCAAATGCGATGCTCCATGAGGCCTCATGTGTGTCCTTATAGATCATCTTTCTTCTGGGCTTCAGCGTCATATACAGTGGGAGTCATCATCATGGTCATCATCCTCGGCACCATATCAGTTCTATGTCTCCATCTGTGCCATTCACTGTTGACCTTCCATCCCCTATTGACACTCACACTCTCTCCATTTCTCTCTCCTTCCCGCTCATCATTCCCTGGGTCTGTGTCTCATTTCCAGGGCTCACCCTAAGGAGGGGGTGACCCTACCCTCCACCTTCCACTGAGGTACAACTCATTCTGTTATCTCATTCTCTACTCTATACCTCCAGTCCCCCAATAGCACCCGTAGTTAGGTTTGGGTGCGTGCATCCCCAATTTGGTGGTAAGCCATAGTAGTCCAAATAGTATCTACCCTGTAGCTTAGTCTCTCTGTGTGTGTCTATAAACTGTCTATTTTGCCCGTGTGTCTCTGTTCAACAAGTGTGTGCCATTGGGAGGCATGAGTGTTTGTCGGTGCATTATTTATTTATAGTAGAAGCTTGTTGCGCATGTGCCAGCAGAAAGTGTTGCTAAGAGAGAGCTGAGAGATATCAGAGATACACAGAAACCAGGGGCGAGGGAGAAAATCAAGGAGAAATATAGAAGAGACGGAATATTTGTAAGACTAGATAGATATATTGATAGATAGATGGTTAGATAGATCGAGAAAAATAGCTTTTGACAGAGAGTAACAACTGCTCCAAAACTGAGCTTACGATTCGCATAGTTTGAGCCAGAAGGTTCAGTAAAGATCAAGGGAAGATCGGATTTGAGTTTGAATGTGTCTCAAGAGACCAGCTGGAGTGGTACCACCAACAAAAATCTGAAGATTTTTTGATAATTATTTTCAAATGTAGAGGATAAAGAACAGCCGGAAGAACCAAGACAACCACGACGGAGAGAGTAGCGTAGGCAGGAACAGAACCAGGTTTGGATCAGAATTATTGGGGGAGGAGTTTGACAGGTGATGAGCCGCCAGGCTTATTTTTACCGGGTCCCTCCCCAGGAGCTCCACCGGAGGAACCAGGCCGACCAGGCCAAAACCAGAGCTCTGCAAACCGTCATTGATATGAAGGTAGGACCACCGATCTGCAGCCCTGATAAGTCAGCTAGTTAAAGAGCAACAAGCTGCTTGAGTTGCAAGCTAGGTAAATAGCATCAAGCTAGCAAAATAACAACAAGAAACATAAATAGTAGCTATTAAAAACTTACTAGACAATACAACGCAAAAAGCAACAAGTTAGCTAAATAGCCACAAGCTAGCTAAATGACAAAAAGAGGTCTATATAAATAGCAGCTATATGATACTTAAAAAGCAGCAATCTATGCAAATAGCTACACAGTAGCGCAATAGCAAGAGGCTATCTTAATAACAACAAGCTATCCAAATGACAGCAAGCTGCAGAAATAGCTGGTAAAAGTTAGTTCAATAGCAGCAATCAACAAAAATAGCAACAAGCAAGCCAAATAGTAACAAGCTAAACAGCCACAATCAAGACGCATTTCAGATCTTTCCAGCCTTCAATGAAGTAGCCTGCCAATTCCAAGGTAAACACAGAGTACGATTAATTACATTTTTCCCATATAAAAAAAATTATATGAAAATAATAAAATTAGGTATTATGGATATGGTTACACAAATAAATATCAGAGAGTATACATCTGTTCAACTCCACATTGAAGCTTGAACTCACAGTTGCTTGTGAGTTTGATATCAATGTCATTCTAAGAATGAAATAAATTATTTATCAATATTGCTGTTGCATGGGGAGGATTGGATTACAAAGCACGCACACGGCCACACGCACACACAAAGTTATGAGCGTTGCTGTTACTTAGAGTATGAGGGCCATGCCCAAGGTAAGTCCATTATTGGCCAAGCAGAGTTGAGCACTTATTCAATTTGTTTCAAATGTCACATATGGAAGCTTTCACTAGCATCAGAGCCCTTTGAAGTCTTGGAGAGCTGTGAAAAATGCAGTTGACTCCACATGTGTGCATACACATATGGGCATAAGTGCATGGGCAAACACACACGCACGCACACACACACACACACACACACACACACACACACACACACACACACACACACACACACACACACACACACACACACACACACACACACACACACACACACACACGTGCACCCATGCATGGAGCATATGTTTGCTCCAAAAGTAGTTGTTTTACTGCAAAACCACAGTTATTTTTCGCACATATTTTGCGATTTGTCCGCCTATTAACAAACTACACATGTGCAAGACTCGAATAGCTTCAATGAAGTGGACCCATTGAAGTCACAAATTCAATTTGACTGCAAAAGTTATCAAGGAGAGAAGAAAGGGAGGCAGTGGCATTAGCTGATGAGGATGTGGAATGTATATGTTTCTTATATAGCACAAGATGCTAGTGTTGAAATGTGAGTTCCTCTATTCCACTGTGTGCTGTCCTTTCTGTCATGTAGTGTCATCTAAGCAGTGTGTACCTTTTTTATTGTCATTTCAGACCACCAATCCCCCTTTCTGTTTTGATCCTGATGTTATCTGGCAGGTACAGTAATCTGTGTGCATGTTTCCCAAATTCTCCTGTCACTGGAACATGAAAATACATCCTCCAGACACAGTGTCCTCCTAGCCTTTAGCTACTGCAGCAGCTTAGTCTGCATCCCTCAATGCTTGTTATAGTCTGTCTGTAGGTATCGTTTTGTTGGTTGATTGTGTTTCTGTATCTCGGCAGACCCTGATCACGGTAGGAAAAACGCAAGTCTAGTTTATAAATTGAATTATGGGTCTGTTTGATTTAGTTATGGCAGTGGTGCACCGCTATTCACGTAGTCAAGTACACTGTGATGGTGCTGCAACACATACGTGTATGCCACGTTGACTGCTTTGGAAGTTGCTGCAATACGTCAACGTGGCCACCATATTAGCGAGGCCAAGACTGGCCTCATTAAATACAAGTAAAGGGGGGAGCTGGTTGATATTTCAATGAGTCGTTTTTATATTAGCAATTATAATTAATACTTGTTCTTATCTTAAATAATTGTAAAACTATCCAAAAGCCAATGCAGCGTCTTTGTAAGTATGTCTTAACGGCGAGAGACATAAATAAAACAGACCTCATAGCAAAATGAAAGTAACAGTAGGTTACTTTACCCTTTATTGAGGATCTGTGTAAAGTGTACATACATGCTGTCTCTTAAGATAACATGATACCAGTAACAAAACATAAGGAATTACCAAGGAATGGATAACATTGCCTGTCTTTATCTGTGTGTGTGTGTGTGTTGTGTGTGTGTGGTGTGTGTGTGTTGTGTGTGGTGTGTGTGTGTGTGTGTGTGTGTGTGTGTGTGTGTGTGTGTGTGTGTGTGTGTGTGTGTGTGTGTGATAATGTGTGTATTTGCGTTGTCAGAATATATGTTTATTAATGAGGGGTCCTCCAGGTTTTATGGGCATCTGTGCATGCTTAATTCTACCACAAGGGTATGTGTGCCTATGCGTTGCTTCATTGTTTGTATGCATTGGTCGATGCAACAAACGGCCTTGTGCTGCACAGGGGCTGACGTCGGGGGCCTGTAATAAAGGTCAGATGCTGGCATGTTGTCTGTGGTTTTTCCACCGATGTGCATCATGCAGTCTGCTTCCATTTATTAGATTACCTTTCCCGTCTCTTCCAAGATTTACCATTTAACGTGCATCTCAAACCTATGTAGCTGAACATGCCCCAGGACCAATCCCTGACAGATCCTTCTATTCCCTGTAGAAGCGCTACAACGGGAATGCACCGGGCTCCTCGAATATCTCAAGTTTCAACGGGTTTTCTACACCGACCCAAACCAGTGCCATACAAATATAAACAGATAGATAGGTAGATAGAGACTTTGTCATTGCCCATTTCACAAGTACAGAGCAACGAAATTACCAGTTACATGCCGTCCAAGAAACATAAAAAGACAGTGTGGGGAGACAGGACGGAGAGACTGTCTCGCCGCATGTGCCCCCTTTTTATTAGATAAGAAAAGGAAAAGGAGGGAAAATGAGATATGTACGCCTATCTCTACACAGACATGCATGCTCGCTGCTTACTTATTAATCCTCTTCATAATACATGCTACAACACTGACATGCTGTCATGCATTTGTACATAAAGGCATTGTCTATATTCACAACGTGCTACGTCTTTTAGATTCTTGCTTTGGAAGAACCGGCCCCTTTCTGTTTGTACTTCTCAGCCAATGTTGACCTGAACTCATTCCCGCCAATTCAAATTGATTTCCGGCTTCCCCAGACCTCTCTGTGTTCCGGTCTCTTGCATGTGTGTGTGTCTCTGTGCTTTGCACTGCTCTGTCACTCTTGCCTGCAACGATGTCTGCGAGAGCTTCATCATCATCAGTCGCCGCTCGCCCAGAACCCTTACAGTAGGCCGGCGGTCACGCAGAAGATCCTGAGCTGTTGTACCCCCCGTTGCTCACCCTACCGTCCCGCACAGGGCACCAAGATCTCCTCACTGGAGAGGAACATCCGTGACCTGGAGGATGAGGTGCAGATGCTGAAGACGGGCGGCACGATGCACCCCGACGACAGGCATGACGACCTCAAGCAGGTGGAGGTCTACAAGAGTCACTCCAAATTCATGAAGAGCAAGGTAGAGACCCCCGACACGCCAACCCTTCCCCCACCCCGGGGGAGGCCATGGGCTGCGGGGCGTCGCACGGCTCTGCGTGACGCGGCAGACAGTGCATGGTGTTGTTTATGCGTGGTCAGCGTCTTGGGGGGATGTTGTTTTTACCTGGCTGCAGATGACCAAGTCTCCTCCGACTCAAACAAACCGGTTGCATGATATTCTGTGTGTGTGTGGCATGCACTCATCCTCTCTCTTCTCGCCAAAAGATGGGTTCACACACTGGATACCTGCCTCATTTCTTCGTGGCTGAGTGTTATGTTCGACACGTTGGGTCAAACCCAATTTCTATTCGTTTGGCTTGGTTTCTTTTTCATTTCTGGTAGTGTGTCCGTGTGATCAGCAGATTATAATTCTTTTGTTCTGTATCTGTGAAGCATGACCTTGCAACAAACAGTGCTATCAGCTTACGGCCCGAGGCGTCTGTTTACTGTCCTGGCAGGTAGTGCTGGCACAAGAGCGCTCTCGGGTTACCCTCTCAGAGGGTTAACTGTTTAATTCATTGGAATCCAAACCTGTGTGCAAATTCTCTCTCTGCGAGCGTGGTCTCGCTCTCGGTAGCTCTCTGGTTCATTCTTGCACCTTCCCCTATTCTCACTCTGGTTCGTACTCGCACCTTTTCTCTCTCTGGTTCCTTCTCTCGTCTTCTTGGTTAGTTGAATTTTCTCTCTTTGCTCTCTACCATAAAAGCCCCCCACACACACAAGGTTAGGTGCATGTGTATGGGCTCCATGTTAAGGCTAAGGTTTCACAGAGGGGCCTGCTGAGTGTGTGTGATGGCCGGGGTCGCTGATCTCTGTCGGGCAGGGAACGTCTTCTTGATGCAATCATAAAAGGATGTTTTCCAATGA
Source organism: Melanogrammus aeglefinus (assembly GCA_900291075.1). Taxonomy (NCBI): domain Eukaryota; kingdom Metazoa; phylum Chordata; class Actinopteri; order Gadiformes; family Gadidae; genus Melanogrammus; species Melanogrammus aeglefinus. The sequence continues at coordinate 102,846 of OLKM01001279.1, read as the reverse complement.
AAGGGGTTCTGACAGATGAGTATGAGCCTACAAGGGCAGGGGAAAGGGCTCTCTGATGATATACATCATAGCCATGGCCTCCTCTCTGTCTGTCTCTCTCCTTCTCTCTCCCCCCTCCTTCTCTCCCAGGCTTCATATTTCTACATACAGTCACAAAGAAATACCAAACAGGGACCCACACGAGCAACACGCACACACGTACGTGCGCACACACATATATACATTCAAAACTCAAGACACTGAGTACGTTGCGTCCCTCACTTAATTTAACGGATATTAAATCACATGCACAGACAGACTGCCTCTTCCTGCTTGTGTCATGGTGCTGTGCAAGGTCTTGGTCTTTCAACGGCAGTACAGATGAGCTGGGGTGGAGGTTGGGAGGAATAGGAAGAAGAGAAGAACAGTATCTCTGCCCCCTCCGGTTTCTCTTTCCTGGCTTTGATCTGCTCCACACCATCTAATGGTCTTCTGAGAAGACAAGGGGAGCAGAAGAATGTCTCTCAGAGCGTTCACGTCTGCCCCAACCAGCTGAGGCGATACACACCAAATTGGATTTCATTTTCGGACATTTATTGATCTTCTTGAAGATGGATTAATTGTGTGTTGTTACCTTGTGTTGCTTGTGGTGTTCCTCTGTGCGTGTTGTAGTTGAGAGGCCGCTGTGGCCTGTGTCTTTTGTGTCCTTGTAGGAGCAGGCCTTGCCCCTGTGCGTGCCTCAGAGATCCATCAGAGCAGCTCCTTCCTCCCTCCTCCCCTACCAGCAGCCCTACCAGCAGCCCTGGATCACAGAACAGCCAGAAGTAGTCGCTTCCCCTCCCTCCCCTCCAACCCTCCCTTCTGTCACCCGCTTCCCTGCCCCCTCCTCTTCTCATATCCCTTCACCTCCCCTTCCCTCCATCACTCCCTCCCTTCTCCTCTCTCCCCTTTCCTCCATCACACTCCCTCCTTCTCCCTCTCTCCTTCCTCCTCCTCTCCTCTCTCTCCTCCTCCTTTCCTCCATCACCCCCTCCTCCTTCTCTCTCTCTCTCCCCTTTCCTCCATCATCCCTCCTCTCCTTCTCTCTCTTCTCTCCTTCTCTCCCTCCATCCCCTCTCCTCCATCACCCTCTCCCTTCTCCTCTCTCCCCTTCCCTCCATCACTCCCTCCCTTCTCCTCTCTCCCCTTTCCTCCATCACCCCCTCCCTTCTCCTCTCTCCCCTTCCCTCCATCACCCCTCCCCTCCCTTCTCCTCTCTCCCCTTTCCTCCATCACCCCCTCCCTTCTCCTCTCTCCCCTTTCCTCCATCACTCCCTCCCTTCTCCTCTCTCCCCTTCCCTCCATCACCCCCCCCCTCCCTTCTCCTCTCTCCCCTTCCCTCCATCACCCCCTCCCTTCTCCTCTCTCCCCTTTCCTCCATCACTCCCTCCCTTCTCCTCTCCCCCCTTTCCTCCATCACTCCCTCCCTTCTCCTCTCTCCCCTTCCCTCCATCACCCCCTCCCCTCCCTTCTCCTCTCTCCCCTTCCCTCCATCACCCTCTCCCTTCTCCCCCCTCCCCTTCCCTCCATCACCCCCTCCCCTCCCCTTATTTTTCATTTATTTGATGAATTTATTTCTAAACCCCTGTCCCTTGTAGTGTTTTCTATTCCATGACCTCTTCAACAGGTCGCTTCGGCTGTTGCATTCTTTCTTCGCAAGCTCCCTTATAGCAAGAGAGGCCCATCCAAAGATGTACATGATCTATACAACTACTCAGAAAGCTTAGATATAAATCTTGACCACACTTGAAAAGAAATCACATTAAGTGTTTTCATACGTGTGTTTTATATGAATCCCGTTTCTGTTTCGCGGCAGCCCTCTTAGTGCCCTCTTGTGGTCCCTGGGTAGCCCCGCCTCCTCTGATCAGAATCCCAGGCCTAATGTGCTCTCCTTGTGTTTTACATGTTGACTTAGTGTTGCTCCATTATTTTTCCTTCCCTTTCTTGTACTTTTCTTTGTTCTGTTTTTCCTCTTCTTCTTCTTCTTCTTCTTCTTCTTCTTCTTCTTCTTCTTCTTCTTCTTCTTCTTCTTCTTCTTCTTCTTCTTCTTCTTCTTCTTCTTCTTCTTCTTCTTCTTCTTCTTCTTCTTCTTCTTCTTCTTCTTCTTCTTCTTCTTCTTCTTCTTCTTCTTCTCTTCTTCTTCTTCTTCTTCTTCTTCTTCTTCTTCTTCTTTTTCTTCTTCTTCTCCTCATTCTTCCACAAAAAAAAACCCGCCCTGTGCGCACCTCACTCCGCGGCCCTCCTCTTGTTTCCCGGGCGGAGGGCTGACGGCTCCATTCTGGCCCCGTCAGAATTCCCCTGGAATGACGTATGGCCCGCTCAGCACCACAATTAGAAAAATCTCCCTCAGAATCAACCTCGTACATTTTTGGCTCCGGTGCAGAGATGACAATCTCCCCCAGCACATATCTAACCCTCAGCCCAGAGAAAGAAAAAAAAAAAACTTTCCTAGGGTCCATTTGATTTACTCTGTGGTTTTGTGTCCTTTTCTGTACGGCCGTTTTCCTTAAATTACACAATTTCTAAAACAATCAGGAATCTGCCAGCTATTAGAGTGTAATATAGCTTCTCATAACTCTGTCTCTCGCTGTGTATATTCCCATTGCGTCTATCTTTGTGATTTGCTGTGTTTCCACAAAGGCCAACAGTAGTTGTATTGTGGTAGTTGTAATTTGTTGTTTATTTAAGTTCAGCATTACGTATTTTCGCCTCTTTTTGACCGTAAAAAGTGAATTTGTTTAAGTGGCAATCTCAAAGATTTTCATGTGATTCAATATTTGTAAGGTCATTATCTATCGCTGAATAATGCGGATCGAGTCTATGGCCATGAAAAAGGTTGCATTTGCAGTATTTTGAAGGTTACGAACTGGTGTTGCTGGTGACACGGTTGTATCTCTGGGAAAATCTTTGAGATTGCCACTTGAAGTATAGCTTAAATGTCCTGCTTAATCTTTCATTATAGCCTACTGTATGTGAAATGGGGTCAGAACAGTCTCATTAATAATGAATGCACAGAGGATTCACAAATGTATTTTGTGATTTATATATAAATTACTCTCTTCTCACAAATACATTTCAATGCACACACACAAATAGATGTCGGTATGTATAAATGTCAAATGTATCCATAAACAAAAATAAGTTTCAGAAACACATTTCTGATCCACACACAAATGTAGGGTACCTTGTTTTAAATAAATGTAATATAAATCCATAAATAGGCCTAGGCCTATATGAATTAAAAAAATATTTGCAATTTTCATCAAAATGTATTTGGATGTTGTTACATTTATATACGAACTGTTAAACTTGAATTTACCAGACGCTTTTCATTTATGAACTTGTTTGCATTTGTGGGTGAACTGGACTGTATTTTATATGTGGGTTTTTGAGACTCCTGACGTGGCTGGATTCACAAATGCAATTTTTTCAACAAGAAACTCTCTGTAGCCAATCAGATGCCTCCCTCGTTTTCACATGACTGCAGTGACTGGGTTTTTACATTGTCGGTGCCGTTTACTACTTTAACGGCATTGACAAATCAAAAACTCAGTCGATGGAAAAAGTGCGTAGCTAAACTTAACGCAGCTTTTACTTCTTCGCCACCTAGAGATTGTTATGTACGATCATTAAAAAAAACCATGTTATTCGCCATAGACATTTGACACAGGGAACCGGGACGCTCGGCGGCTGGACTCAGAGGTCGGAACTGCAGTCATGTGATTGGCTGAAAACGAGGGAGGCATCTGATTGGCTACAGAGAGTTCCTTGTTGAAAAAAATGCATTTGTGAATCTAGCGACGTCAGGAGTCTCAAAAACCCACATATAAAATACAGTCCAGTTCACACACAAATGCAAACAAGTTCACAAACGAAAAGCGTCTTGTTAATTCAAGTTTAGCAGTTTGTATATACATGTAACAACATCCAAATACATTTTAGATGAAAATTGCAAATTAATTAATATATTTATGGATTTATAGTAGCCTACATTTATTTAAAACAAGGCACATTTGTGTGTGGATCAGAAATGTGTTTGTGAAACTTATTTTTGTTCATGGATTTATTTTACACTTATACATACCGATATCCATTTGTGTGTGCATTTCAATGTATTTGTGAGAAGAGAGTAATTTATATATAAATCACAAAATACATTTGTGAATCCTTCTTTGTGCATTCATTATTAATGAGACTGTTCTGACCACATAGAAATGTGGAGATTTCTTCTAATAATTCATTCTGATGTATGCATGCTGTTTTTATGTGCATTTGTGTGAGCATGTAGCATGTACGACGTCTGTTGCAAGGATCTGATTTCATAAAACTTTTCTCTTTTCACCATTTAGTGTACATATATTTCTAATAAGCGGTGTGCCTGATCTGGTGTGTGTGTCATATTCAGATTGACCAGCTGAAGCAGGAGTTAAACAAGAAGGAGTCTGAGATGCAGGCGGTGCAGACCAAGTTGGAGACGCTGACCAATCAGAACTCAGACTCCAAGCAGCACATCGACGTGCTCAAGGAGTCGCTGAACGCCAAGGAGCAGCGATCCAACACACTGCAGACCGAGGTATGCACGCACACGCACGCACGCACGCACGCACGCACGCACGCACGCACGCAGGCAGCAGCGACACACGCACGCACGCACGCACGCACGCACGCACGCACGCACGCACGCACGCACGCACGCACACACACACGCGCGCACTCACGCGCTCACTCACGCGCTCACTCGCAGACACATATACACACCCACATCGGGAATACAAAGAGGACATCCAGCATAGAACAAATACATGTGCTAAACAAACTTGACATGAATATATCCATATTGGCTTTGGATTAACACAAACACTTGAATATCTCACATTTTTGCGAATCGACAACAGACATAGCGGTCTCGCTGTCCTTGTCTGTATTTTATTTTTATTTCACAAATATTTGGTCGGCTTTCTCTCCCTGGCCGGTGTCTCTGCCTCCCCGGAGCACAGCTGTGTTTGCACATAGGGCTAAGCAAGTCAAAAGGCTAAAAAAGGTTTTAAGAAAGAAAGGCACAGATTTGCCGGCTCCAACTTTTGGGTCATCACGGTCAAAGGCATGGTGGGCGGTAAGGTCTCTGACCATGAGGCCTGCCGGGCTGAGCGCTGCGGAGCCGGAGCCTGACGGTTGGGTGGTGGCGGCTGGTGGGTGGGGGAGAGGGAAGTGGAAAAGGCGGAGCCAAATGTTTTTCTCCCCTCCAACCGAGGGTGGACGACGTGAAACTGATACGTACGATCTGTTTGTGTTGGGCAGCAGAGAACGGCCCTGCTAACGATGTCCACAGTTCATAACAGGAGTCTATTCGGGCCGAGATTAGGTGTAGTTGTCTATACATGTGCATGGAATTTCGGTGTGAGTGGTAAACCGAATAAATCATACCGGAAGGACCTGGCTTTTCGTTTGTCTGTGTGAAAACACAATGTAAAAGTTAATATCTGTGTGTATGTGCTTTCATAAATGACTTTGTTTGGGGGTGTACTTCCAGTGGAATTGCTTTTTATCGGCTTTGAAGTATTTAATAATAACTGGGTGCTCTTTAGGTATGATCCCATTCACTCACACACACACACACACACACACACACACACACACACACACACACACACACACACACACACACACACACACACACACATACACACATACACACATACACACACATACACACATGCACTGTCAGCAAAGATTGCGAGCCTCTTCTTTGTGCATATTTAGTGTTTTCCTGGTACGGAAGAGCCATTTTATCCTGCTTGGGCGAGGCTATAGGGTTTCTGGGTTAAGTAGGGAGAGCAGAAAGATTGGGCTGACCAGCGATTGTAAACTCTTTAGCTCAGGCCCAGCCTGGCATTCCTCAACGGACTGCCAATCAATCCTGCTGCAGGTAGAATAGACCCTTGTGGGGGCTTCTCTCTTGCTCTCACTCTCTCTCGATCGATCGCTCTCTCGCTGAATTGCTCTCTCACTCTCTCACTCTCTCTTTCTTTTGTTTGTTTGTTTCCCTCTCACTCTTTTGTTTCTTTGTTTCTCTTTATGACTTCAGTTTTATTGTAATACACACACACACACACACACACACACACACACACACACACACACACACACACACACACACACACACACACACCACACCACACACACACACACACACACACACACACACACACACACACACACACACACACACACACACACACACACACACACACACACACACACACACACACACACAAATGCCCACTTCAAACCTCTTTTCCCTACCCCTCTACTCACTGCTATTTGTGTGTTTGTGGCATCTGTTTTTACATGCATCTGCATATGTGCATTGTGTGTGTATGTGTGTGTTTGTGTGTGTGTGTGTGTGTGTACATGTATGTGTGCCTGTGTATGTGTGCATGTGTGTCTGTATTTGTGTGTACAATCAGTGTGTCTCATTCTGAATGACAGTAATTTTCTGCAGCAACCCACTCTCTCTCTCCCCGTTGCCAAACCTGGGTCTCCTTGGCTCAGGAAACAGCATCTACACACATACACACACACACACACACACACACACACACACACACACACACACACACACACACACAGAAACACACACACAACCCCCCACCCACTCGCATCAGGAGGGGAAAAAGGGAAAGGATGGGATGGTGGACAGAGCGAGCTCTGTAAGGGAGGGAATGAGTAAATTGAAGCATATTTATCTGTCAGTCAAAGTTAAGGACAGCTTCTAAGTGGGGGTGATTGAGATTGCTGTGTGTGTGTGTGTGTGTGTGTGTGTGTGTGTGTGTGTGTGTGTGTGTGTGGTGTGTGTGTCGTTGTGGTGTGTTGTGTGTGTCGTGTGTGCGTGTGCGTGTGTGCGGTGGTGTGTGTGTGTGTGTCTGTCTGTGAGTGTTTTCAATGTACATGTTGTTGGAAGGGTAGCCATTCCCATCGGTATGACAGTGTGTCTTTTGTCTGCTCGCCTCAGGAGAATGAAAAGCTGCAAATATTCAGCTGCAGATCACGTAACCAATCACAATCCTACCCAGATATTTGAACCAAACAAAACGATTCACGGATGAGAAGTTTTCTGATTGACAAATTTTTCGGTTTTGTACGAAATATTGTATATAACTTCCAGATGTTCTGTACTTATTGCCCTTAGTGACACAGATCCTGTGTGTCCATGAGTTATATATTTAGGATGTCATTTTATTATTTTTATTATTTTAATGTGTTACCTGCTCTGGGGAATTAAACTAGCTGGTAACTCTGAAACATTAACATAAATGTTTTTAGCGAATAATGTCCCGGTCAAAGATACCAATAAATGTAAAGGAAAATTAATATACATCTGAGTAAAGCACAAATACAAGAGATGGTCAAAAAGACAAGTGGGTCTATACAGCAAACAACGTCACCATCCCACCTAAGTCAGGCAGGGGAGTCACATTATCAAGGGTACCCCCTTTAATGGACACGTTCAGGGAGCGAGAGCTCAATCTCCATCTCTCCCAGCTGTTTGTGTTGTTGCAAAGCATGTTGGTCCAGCTGACGGATGGTCCAGCGAGGCGGGGAGAGCTTGGGGGGAGACCTCCGCCCGAGTTACACCTCTATCGCTGTTCCCCTCCACCCAGCAGCCACCCTTCTGCCTTAGTCCCTCTCCTGTCCTATAGTATTTGGCCGCCCTCCTCCCATGTTTTCTCTCTTTCTCTTTCTTTCCCGTCCTGTTTGCTTTTAACAGTTTTTTTAGCGGCTTATCTCTCCCTCTCCCACTTTCCCGTTCAACCTTTCTGTTTGTCCCTCTTCCGTCTTCTTGTGCCCTCCCTGCGTCCGTTCCCCACGCAGAGAACTGAACGCAAGGTGAGGAAGAAGAAGAAGAGAAGGAGGAAGAAGAGAAGAAAGACGCTATAGCTAAATGGCTGCAGTCAGAGAGAACGCCTGGCGTAAACAAATGGCTTCCCGTTATAGGCCCACCACCGCTAACCGCCACAGTTCACATATAAACCTCCCGGACTTGTTCTAGCGGCTCCAACTGGCCCGACCTGGTGCCGGCCCGTTCCAGACCGGTGGTAATATGACCTCATCTGAACCGGGCTGACCGCTGTGGCCATTCCCAGGCCTGGGATGGCCGCAGCGCTCCTGGGTTCCCTCGCTGCTGCGGTTTGGGACACGGTGTTAGCAGCGCTGCGTCCTCCAACAGCCGCCGCCGCCACCCCCCCCCACCCCCACCACCGCCCAGAACAAACATGGCGCGGTCCAAAGTAAAGCCCCTGCCGTATTCTTCAGAGGCCATGTGGAAAAGCTATAAAGTGCAGAGTTATAGAGGTCACAGAAGGGGAGATGGGACGCTTTTAATGGCTTACACAGAGGGGAGGGGGGGCCGGGGGTTAACATATGCACACACACACACACACACACACACACACACACACACACACACACACACACACACACACACACACACACACACACACACACACACACACACACACACACACACATATAATGCATGAACAAATGTGGGTATCGATGTGAAATGCTTAGACAACAACGTCTTCGAGGGACTTGGTGTAAGGACCACCCAAGGTAAATATGTTAGCTGAGAGCGTCTTCCAAAGAGAGCCGTTTGGTATTTACGGGATGGACCTGGAACAGGTGTGCTTCTGAGTTGATCTATTTCTGCCCCCCTCCTCCTTTCTTTCTCTCAAACTCAACTTCTTCCTCTCCTTTCCCATCTCTTTTGGCCTGTTTTCCCCTCTCTTCTGCATGTATTTATATTTTCTGTATTTTAGGGGACAGATGGAAATAGCATCTCACTTACGAAAAAACGCAGACGGAGCACACGTGTGCGCGCGTACGTGCACACGCCATTGAACACGGTGCCGGTGTAGTGACCGCCAGTAGGGCTTGGCATGGGGACAATGGTCACCATTCTTTACGCGTCAACCTCCACTTTCCTCTGGGTCATTATGCTTAACCTCTAATATCACAGACCACACGTTGGACACAAACCCTGGACCGGGGGGCTGTGCCCGGCCCCTTCCAGCTGGTTTAATCCAGCCCACTCGGCTGGTGTGGCCCTCAGACATGTGGGATTGAATCTGTCAAATGCAGAGGGGGAAACAAGGAAACAAAAAAATTGATACGGGTTTTGGAGGTACAATGCCTGAATGTGTCACCCTGATTTTGCAATGATTTAATTTTTTTGTAGGCAGAAAGCTCTGTCATACCAATGAGTGACCCACCGTGGTGTTTTTGTCTAAAGGGGAAGTGCCCAGAGAGTGACACACTGGCCATGTTTCCCCTCCTGTGGGTTTTTGTTTCTAATGGGACGCCGTTGGAGAAGGGCTGCCGTCTGCTGTTTGTGTTGATGGAAGGATCACCATTGCTATGAGTACCAGGAGGTATAGATAAAAATAGTTTTGTTGGAAGTTCCTTTAGAAAGAGAAAACAGTCTCAGTTAGCACCTCCCACCGCTCTCAAAATATAGAGAAAGAAGGAGGACCTCTCCTCTCCTGCCCGCTCCTCTTCGCTCCTCTCCTCTTTCCCCCCTTTCGTTTCCCCTCTTCCCTTCACTCCATCGCGCTCTTCCTCTTTTCTCGTCGCCTCTGCTTCCCTCTCCTCACCCTCTCTCATCCCTCCTCTCCTTTCCTCTCCCTTCTCCTCTCCACCTCCTCTCCTCCACTCAACTCTCCTCAGCCTGGGGTTCTCCTCCCCTCATCTCCTTCATCTTCCCTCTCCTCCCCTCTCCCCCCCCTCCCCTTTCCTCTCCTTGTCTTTTCTTTCCCTCCTCTATGCCCCTCTCTTTTCCACCATTTTTCCCAGCGGCCTCCTAGTTCAGTGGTGTGGTCTCGGAAGAACCCAGAACATCACTCAATCACTCAGCCCGTCGCCTGCATGTGGAAGCAATTTCAGAAGCAATGCATTAGCATACACACATAACAGACACACAAGCATGCAGGCACGCACACACACACACTTGCAGGCACGTATGCAAGCACAAACACACACTCAATTCAGTGCGTGTGTGCACACACCAGCGCTGCACCAGTACGAGGTACATAATAATAACAAAGAGTGTGACATTTTGTGCAGTTATTGTACACCACAATGCCTTGTATTAAATGTCCGGATAATCTAAGGTCAGGGGGAATGGAGGAGGATAATGTAGGGAGACATGATAAGGAATAGTGAGAGGATGCATGATGGGGAGATTCCTGTGATATAAATCAGTGTTGTTTAAACAGGATGCCTCCTTACATCTGGGGGGGGGGGGGGGCATGGGCCCCTGATGATTCAGCCAGAGCAATCAATCAATTGGAGAAATAACGAAAGTGATTGGGATCTCATGCCTAGAGTTCAGGCTAAGGGTACCACTGCAATTTCTCATAGTTTATGTTTTCTGTTTTTTTACACAAATGTACAAAGACCCCCCCACACACACACACACACCACACACACACACACACACACACACACACACACACACACACACACACACACACACACACACACACACACACACACACACACACACACACACACACTCATACACTAATAACACGTACAGTAGACATGGAGTCTAGATGGCAAGGGCCCGGATGTAGTCATGGAAACAAACGGTAGCCGGCTCTGTAAAAGGCTTCGAATGCAGGAATCAGAGCGCTCTCACGTGGACGTGCGTGCGGAGCGGACCCGACAGCCCGCACCGCGGCTGATGGATGAACAAACAAAATGAACCGATGGTTCCTGCTTGTTGATCAAGTGTGCGTTTCAGAGGTTAGGACCGCGGCGTCGTGCTCTCACTCCACGCGTTCGCCGGTGGAGGCCGTTCTCTGCGGTTTGACAGGAAATGGATTCCCTGGAAACCGGATGGAGAATCTGGCGTGCGGCACTGGAAGCGAACAGGGAAAATAATCAAACAGGGAGCAATTGTTAATGAGGGAGAACGCCTGCAGCGTATCTTCCTTTATTTGTGTGTGTGTGTGTGTGTGTGTGTGTGTGTGTGTGTGTGTGTGTGTGTGTGTGTGTGTGTGTGTGTGTGTGTGTGTGTGTGTGTGTGTGTGTGTCTTTCCCTGCGAGGGGCGTAATGATGATGGATTGGAGGTGAAGGAAGCATGCAGACAGCTGTGTTCAATGTGAGTTAGTGTGATAGAAGTTGGACAGAACGGAATCTGTCCCCTGTAGAATTATAACTTGCACATATATCGCTATGGCAGCAAAACATTCGGTTGGCAACGGCTTGGCTGCGGAGAGAATTGACAAAACGTCTTACGTAAACAGATTCAAAATATGTGTGAATGTGTGTGTGTAGGGGTGTGTTGAGGTCGGGTGTGTATATGTGTGGTTGTGTAGGTGTGTGTTTGTTCAGGGTTTGTGTGTGTAGGGTGTGTTGGCCGTGAATATGCCTGTATGCCTGTGTGCGTGAATGCATGCACGTGTGCGTGGTCGGGTGTGCGTCTGTGTGAGAGTACCTTCCTTTCTTTCTCTCTCTCTCTCTACATCTGTAAGCATTTCCCATGTTTCTCCATCGTAGCCTACGGGCAGACAGCTGTGTTGCCATGGTTTCCCCAGCCACGGCGGGGTGCAGCAGGATGAGCCCGGTGTCCCGAGCTCCCAGCCCCCGCGGCGGCTAAAGTGTTGCAGTCTTCAGTCACTTCCCTTTATTATCCCAAACCGGCCCAGGGATGAGCCCGTTATTAGCCGGTCCTCGGGTCGAAGGCAACGTCTAATCTGGCGGCTTTGATGACACACCTGGTCCCAGGCCCGGCCCGAGCCCGGGGACAAAGTAAACATCCCCGCTACATCCGCGGAGAGCAGCGCCACCGGTACCTAACTGACATCATGTCTGCTGTAAACAGCTCAGGTGTTGAGGAAGTCCATTGAATGTGTGTGTGTGTGTGTGTGTGTGTGTGTGTGTGTGTGTGTGTGTGTGTGTGTGTGTGTGTGTGTGTGTGTGTGTGTGTGTGTGTGTGTGTGTGTGTCGGTATGTGTGTGTCCTCATCAAGAAAATGAGTTTGTAAGCCCAGGCTCTCTTGCTCTCTGTCTCTCGCTGTCGCAACTCCAGTTTTGTTTCTTCATGGGAAAAACGATGAAGACTCAGGTTTCCGCTGCGTCACGGCTGATTCACAATGTGTCTAAAAGCGTTAAGGTGAAACACCATTACAGATTATGTTATTATAGATTATTAAAACACACACAAAGAAATAAACACAGAACAGGCCAGGTAGCTATATCAGTTATTCTTTGTTTTTGTCGTAAAATGGCATCATGGAATGATTTTGATTGGTCAGCTGTTAAAGGAAAACATGCCTCAACAGTTGCACTGTGAGCCACTTCAGGGACCTGTAAAATCTCCATTTTGAAATGCTCCGTATCCCCAAATCAATGAGATCCAGCATTCCCCACATTTACAACAAGGTAAACATCAATTAGTCAAAGAGTGACTCGTAAATCTGGATGATTAATTTCACTGCGCCATCCTTTAAATAAATTATCTTTGAGACCCCTGCCATATTGACACAGGCACACTGAACCACATGCAGGCGTCGGAGGCAATTGCTCTTGCAGCTGTGTAAAGTGCATGACAGCCTCTGAACGCTTGGACGCTGGTCCAAACACCAGTGCTCCTGGTAGACCTGGAACACAACACCGAACTCTGAAACTGTACAAATCAATGAACATAACCGATGTTTGTGGTGTGGTGTGAGTGCATACCATGTGTGTGTGTGTGTGTGTGTGTGTGGTGACAGTGTAAAGATGTGTGTTCGGGTGTTTGTGTGTTTAAGAAAAAGTGTGTAATGGAGTCGGTTTTAGTATTGGTTTATTGTATCGTATTGTTGCAGTTTATCTAACAAAAAATCCTGCTCAGCCTCACGCCCTGCGCGCTGTTGCATTGCACATGTGTGTTTGCATCGTGTGCGTGTGTGCGTGTCTCGATCAAAGATTGCACGTGTTTGGCGGGGTGTGTTGTGCACATGTGTGCGGCTGCTGAAGTGTGTGCGTGTGTGACTGTCTGTGTGTGTGCGCGTCAACTCTTGTTTGCAAGTCCCAAGGCCTCTGCTGTGGTCTTCCCATAATCTCCAGCACCGGCGTTCTGACTGTGGTCTGGTCAAATAGTCCCCTTGTTGTTTGCTGCGGCCCAGAGCCGACACTGAGGCCGATAACTTAGCAGAATCCTCCTGCCAGAAAAACTTTTATGATGAAACACGAGAGCGGGAGATGAGGACAAACAGAGAAGCTGTTTTCTTTAAGCCTCTGTTTTACTTTGCTAACCAATGTCCAGAATCCACATTTGGACGTAACTGCACGTTCGAGAGGGGAAGTCGGACAAAATAAAAAAAATAGAGAAAATGAGGGAGAATGAACATCTGTGTGTGTGTGCGGTGTGTCCTTTTGTTTGCAGGATTATACTGTGTATCTTTATATCGCTTTGGGTGTAGTATTGTGTGAAGTCTGTGTGTGTGTGTGTGGGTCTGCTTGGGCCTGCACATTGGAAATCCACTGAAGCATGTACTTCAAAGTGTGAGAACTCACGCTTAGCACTGTGTAACTGTCCTCGCTTTACAGAAATAAAAACTCATAAAGCCAAGAATTAATAACTTCTCAACCACAGAGTCTTGAAAATCTATCAAGCCCTTCTTTCACAAATGATATGGTGTTGAGTGAGGGCCTGGAAATGTCATGTCAGGTTTAGGGGTTGGGGGTTTGGGCGGGGGGAGGGGAGGGGGTGGATGAGGGCTTGGTGTGGAGGGAGGAAGATGAGATGTTTTTTTAATTCATCTCTTCGGCGACAAGCCTCGGTGCAATCCACATGGCCCCGTTGGATTTGGTCTTGGCCAGACTGGACTGGAGTGGTCCTCCATTCCTCTCTCACCCGGTCCTTGTGATTCTTCCCTCCTTCTCCGATACGAAAGCGACGTAGTAATTGAAACCATCGTCTTCGCCAGCGTCCAATCACGAGGGGCTAATGAATCCTCTGGTTGCCGTAGAGACAGCTGCCCTAGGCTCTGCTTTGAGTGTTATCTCTCACATGGACCCTGATAAAAAGAGATATACACACAACCACATGCAAACCCAGACAGACGGACACACACACACACACACACACACACACACACACACACACACACACACACACACACACACACACACACACACACACACACACACACACACACACACGACCACGGACGCACACCCGGACACACACACTGACGCACACACTGACTTGTACAAAGTAAGAGTTGAGAGAAGGCGAGCAGCGGACCAAAGTCAACCCCGTCCGAGCAGCTTGAGGGATGTGTCCACGCTGAAGCATCGCTCGGTTACACCACACCTCTCAGCCAACACTCAGTACCCCGCCTGCAGCCCTGGAGGCGCCCTGGGAGACAGAGAGTGGTGAGAGAGCCAGAGAGGCTGGAGACGGAGAGGGAAGAAGAAAGTAGGGAAGAACAACAGGAGGATGGAGGATAAAGGCCATGGAGAGGTTACACGGCCCAGAGGGATACTATTGACTGTGGTCGGCGATGACAACATGATTTTAGACCCCGGACGTGCCATTGCAAAAAAAAACAAACGTGTGTTATATTTTTTAAGGGAAGCTCTTGGGTTTCCTCCTTTCTCCTCTTGATATCCCTTTACCTGCCTCGTTTCTGCCTGTCTGTTCGTTTGTCTTATTCTCCATCTGAAACCATACTTCACACACCTTATCGACCCCACAGGCTATTACTTATTCTCCCCAGGGCTGCTTGCTCCAGGCTAGGCCAGCGGCTGGAACTGAAAGTGGCTATTAGTGAGGTGATAGGACCGCTATCGCTATCACAAGTCACAACCATCACCGGAGAGACAGCAGGGATTTCCTATCGCCGCCTCTCCCCAATAAGTGCATTCTCATCTGCTCGGTTGCTATCCATTTCCTCTGTGACATTTGTCTTAATTTTCCCTCTTTTTCCTCACTCTTAACCCTCTTTCTTTCTCCCGCACACACGAACACACACATGCCTTCACGCACGCGTACATATGTGAAATCTAATCGACACACACTCACACACTTCCGCTTGTGTACGGTAGGATTAGTGGAGTGTTTGGAGTGCTGCAGACAGGCAGCTCTCAGTGCTAGGCCTTGCTCCTCTGCCAGGGAAGCAACGCTAGACATATAAAACAAGTATGCAATGCCAGGAGAATTCTACCTGATTCCAACGAGAAATCATCCCTCTGTATATCTGTGGGCTGTTGGAAATGGTGTGGGATATTCAAATATTAAAACTGTCTATAATATTTAAATATTTAATCTTTATTTTTTTTAACTGGAATACTTGATTGTACTTACTGTGCAAACATATAGTATGCACACACACACACACACACACACACACACACACACACACACACACACACACACACACACACACACACACACACACACACACACACACACACACACACACACACACACACACACACACACACACACACAATTCTTTCAACAAGGAATCTGGCTTAATATAACAACTAGATGTTGAACCCGTGCAAACTTCCAGTGAAGACTTGTGAGTGTCAGCTGTTTAAATAACTGTCCAGAATAATATTTATCCAGGTCTTGGTTTACAAAGAAGACACGCCCACAGAACTCTGTCTTCCGCTTTTTATTTTCCTCTCTCCATCAATGTGTGTATGTTTTGGAAACACACACAGACACGAATACAGGCACCTTAACATGAAGGGTCACCTCCATTCTCATCACCTTAATACATTGCTCCATGGTAACAGAAGCTTGCAAAGATTCTCAAGAGCAACAAAGAAGGTCTACGCTTTGCCAATTGCATGCTTGTGTGTGTGTGTGCACGCCTTAATGCCTGCGCATGTCCTGGTGTGTAGGTGTGTGTGTGTGTGTGCATGTGTGTGCATGTGTGTGTGGAGAAGTGTTTGTGTGTGTATTTGTGTGCGCACTTCCCTTGTGTGTGCACACGTCCTGGTTTGTGTGTTGGTTTGTGTGTGTGTCTTTGTCTTGTGCGCACATCCGCTGCTCTCTTACTCTCGGTAGTGCTCAAGAACACAGATAAATGTCCAATAACAATTCCTGAAGCGAGCTTCGATATCAGTCATTCCACTGAGGCAGGCCAGTGGGAGAGGGCTCTAAAGTGTGAAGTGTGTTAGCTTCTGCTGAACATACCACGCTCTCATATCTTAGGATGAGACTGCTTTCAGTGTCTCTCTCCCTCTCCTTCTCTTCCATGCACACACACATTTGTGCACACACACATACACACAATCACGCAGACACGGTTTATGAACAGTTTTACTGCAGCAGTCCTCAGTGAATCACATTATGAACATTAGGTCAGAGCTGAACATTTACTACTTCCAAATGTCAACAAGTCAATGTGTTGAGACATGCTGGTACCAGACCTGAATAATAACATATGGGCCACCTGATGGGCTGTCTGTGTATCTGTTTAACATATTCAGTCTGTCTGTCGGTCAGCCCAGTCAGAATGTCTGTCCATCTCTTTAGTGCATAGTTTTTGTAATACATGTAGACTGCTTTATTCCTGAATCTTAGCAGTCATTCAGCATATGCTTTAATCCATTTGGGATCAAACCCAGACCTTTTGTAACCTGACTGCGACTTGAATATCTTGCCCCTGACTTTCTGCCCATCTGTCTCCCTGCTTGTCTTTCTACCAGACTGTCTGCCTGTCCCTCTATCTGATACCCTGTCTGTCCCTCTATCTGACTCCCTGTCTGTCCCTCTATCTGACTCCCTGTCTGTCCCTCTATCTGACTCCCTGTCTGTGTGTCAGTCCCTCTGGCTGAATCTCTGTCTGTCCCTCTATCTGACTCCCTGTCTGTGCGCCTGTCCCTCTCTGTCTGACTCCCTGTCTGTCCCTCTATCCGTCTCCCTGTCTGTGTGTCTGTCTGACTCCCTGTCTGTGTGTCGGTCCCTCTGTCTGACTCCCTGTCTGTGTGCCTGTCCCTCTCTGTCTGACTCCCTGTCTGTCCCTCTATCTGACTCCCTGTCTGTGTGCCTGTCCCTCTCTATCTGACTCGCTGTCTGTCTCCATCTGTCCTGCAGGTGGATGCCCTGCGGGTGCGTCTGGAGGAGAAGGAGCAAGTGCTGACCAAGAAGAGCAAGCAGCTGCAGGACCTGTCGGACGAGAAGAGCACTCTGGCCGGGGAGATCCGGGACATGAAGGACATGCTGGAGGTCAAGGAGAGGAAGGTGTCCGTGCTGCAGAAGAAGGTATGGTGTGGCACAGCACACGATGGGCTTCAAGCTGCCAATATGGTTCTAGTGTTTAGAACCAAGATAGATGAGCCACCTAGCATCCTTTGACAGGGTCCCTGAGCAAGCTAGTTTGTTGCATAGAATCTAGTAGTAGTCAACTCTACTTTTTTTTTTTTTACATAATTTCTACATCTGCCAGGCCCAGTTTGATATTTTTCTTTCATTTTAATAGCTATGACGGGCTGACAACTTGTTGAAAACCTTTATTGCAAAGCAATTTACCAACTTGAATTCAGCTTGGAAATAGTGTCTAGGAGCTATTAAACAGTCCAGAATAAATCAAGAGTTTCACTAAAGTGTGAAATCCTTATCTCTATGACACACATACACAATATTGACACAGTGTCCTTAACTGTAATACTCAGAACCAGAGACTGGAGATGAAAAATAAATTGAGTTTGTTATGGTTGAACGCCAAGGTGGAGCCGGTTGGGGTGCTAGCTATGTTGAAGTGAGCCACTGTTGCCTCACTTTGCCAGGCACTCTGGAGCCAATATAAATCCTCATGGGCACCTTTTTTGGCTGCGGTCATGTGGTTGATTTCGTTCTCCATGTTTAGTACCGCATCCCGCTCAATATGGTCGTCTTGGCCCAACCCCGAAGGGGCCAGAGCTGGATCTAGTTTTGTCCCGTGGCCAGTGGCAATATCGGTCCCTTCATTGTCCTTTATTAGCTCTTTTTTTTTTCGCTTACAGGAGTTTTTACCATTTTTTAATTAAAGGCTGTTTGAGGTCATGCGTGGTGCAGATCTTTGAAAGTTTCATTTCCCTTACCAATGTTATTGTCGGTCCTAACTTTAAATTCACTCTAAGATTGCATAAAAAAATGTATTATCAAGTGGTTTGTTAGCATTTGTGCTTGCACTGTGCTTAGAATCTGCTTTACAAATACGAGGAGATCAATACTGTACTCCAGAGAGAGAGCTGTACCCTAGAGACCGAGGCGGAACCCTTGATTGCTCCGTGCTCCTGTGCTGTTTACAAAGAATCTGTGGCCGCACTGGTCCGCAGGGACACGGCAGCTCTGTGTTTTGATTCTTAAGATATCCGTTGAAACTAATCCAAACATTGAAATGCCATTGAACTAATGGATGAATATACAATTCCACAGTCAAAGTGATCCTAGATCTGGCCCTGACTTGTTGAAGCCCAGTTGAACTGAGTGGCCTTTGCTAAGCCGAGTGACGCGCATCAGCATTAAGGATAAAGCCTTCGTTTAGGATGCTCTACGGGGAAGGTCACCTTATGACATATCATATAGAAGCATATGGAAGGCAGCTACTGTGTAGGATTGGACATGAAAGATCTTAAAGTCCGACTTAATTCATACATTTATTATCTATCCAATTTAGAAATACAAATGCTTTTCCAAATAGGTCCAATGCCTGTCAAATTAGATCTTGTATACAACAAGTAAACACACGTTACTAGTACAACCATTTCTTTTCTACAGGAGTTATTAACTTATATATGTACAAACACACACACATAATAACTGTCATACCGTGGACAGGAAGAGAGATGGTCTCGGGATTGTCTGAGTAATCTTTCTTACTTTCTGTAATAATTAATATTAATAACAAAGACAAGTGGATAGGATAGTCAGGTCCAAGGCTAAAGGTGGCCGTTAATTATTTTGCCACAGAGACATTATTATATGACAGTAATACAATCAAGGGATTGCAAAGCTATTTTCCAGCATGATGTCAAGACGTTTGTTTGAGCCATACGTCAATGTATTGATGGCAGAAAGCCTCGACAACAAAATTGTGGAAATTGAATAAATGTATGCGCTGGATCTGAAATGGGTTTTTAGTCTTATGCAGCACAAAACACACATAGACACACACATGTACAGAAGCACGTATGCATGCAAACATACACAGACACACACACACACACACACAGCAGAACAGTAGAAGCTCTGTTGGAGCCTTGGGCCTGCATGACCGTGACCGATGCATAATGATGCATTTATTTATTTATTTGTTCCTTTCAGGAGCTTTTTAAAGAAGAGGGAAGAGGGCAAGGCACACACACACCCACCCGCACACACACACACACATATGCACTAACACACACACACACACACAACACACACACACAGACACACAGACACACACACACAAGCACACACACACACACACACACACACACACAACACACACCACACACACACACACACACACACACACACACACACACACACACACATAGTACCGGTAGTGTGGTTTTGGCATACATACGTTATTCATGTTCAAACATTGTGGTCTTCTCAATCCATATTCATGCTTTAAAAAAAAAAAGGTCTGTCTGTGTCTATGGAAGTATAGTATCACCTATCCCCCCCCCCCCTTCTCCCAATAGCAACCACAGACAGGGAGATTCAATTACGTCTGCTGGGGCTGCATAGGGCCTGTGTGTGTGTGTGTGTGTGTGTGTGTGTGTGTGTGTGTGTGTGTGTGTGTGTGTGTGTGTGTGTGTGTGTGTGTGTGTGTGTGTGTGTGTGTGTGTGTGTGTGTGTGTGGCTAAAGGATGTTGTCCTATACACAGGGGTCTCTGTTAGTTATGATAGTGTCTAGAAGGTCTCCCATCAGACCCCCTCATGGAGTCTAGGGGGGGGGGGGGGTGCCTCTGTTTCAACGCTCCGTCCCGCCAGGAGGCTGACATCCCCCAGCTCTGTCATCAGCCCCCCCCCCCCCCCACCCAGTGTCATCACACCGCTGGGGGCTTTGATAGTCAGGGGAAGTCAAGAGAGAGGGAAAGAGAGAGAGGATGGATTGAGATGTTCCGGGGCCTTCTCTATTTCCTCCCCTCGCACCCCCCCCCCCCCCCCCCCCCCACCCCCAGACCCACACTTCTATTTCCCTCCATGGAGTGATTCCTCTCCGTGGCTGTGGCCGTTCTTCACTCTGTAATGCGCCTCCATCTCCCTTATAAGGCCAGGCTGTTGTTCACGGCCCCCTGCTTCCGTACAAGTTCATAGCCCCCAAACCCACCACCACCAGCACCACCACGCCCTCCGTCACATGCCTGTCTTTCATCATCACTATCTTCCCGCTCCTATCGGTTAAAGGACCATTATCGATTTGGGAGGGCAGGAAAGCATCATTTAGTGCCCCAGCATACCAACCTTTTTCTCATTGGGGCGTCCCACTTCCCCGCCCTCCCCTGCCCTGCCTATCCCTAGTACCACGGTGTTGAACAGTGCCTCGGTGACACACTACGGCAGTGTTGAGTCTGATGCATATGGATGGCAAGTCGGGAGCACGGGATGTGATGCAGACTGATAGAAAGGAAAATATTAGTTCAGGGCTTGCTGTGTGTGTGTGTGTGGATGTGTGTGTGTGTGGATGTGTGCATGAACTGTGCGTCGAAGCCGCATGCGTCCGTGAGCGTGGTAGCGTAGCATGGTGCATTCATAGCGCGGCCTGCATGAGCCCAGCCGTCAAGGGCCTTGGACTCAAAAGACCAGGGTTGGCAGTCGAACAAACTCCATGACAGCCCGTCTGCGTAAAGGTAGAACGCACGTTGAGCGTGTACACGGTGTTACACATTAATACCGCTTATCGGCTGTTCATTGTGTTGAACGTGCAGAACCCGAGCTTCTTCTCAAGCCTCTGCATATAAGGCTTAGCACTCCCCGTGAGGAAGTCACAGGTCAGCTCAGATATAGGAGAGATACACACTGCCTTAGCTTGGGACCGGTTAGAGCCAGTAGCCAGATGTGGCTAAATTGTTCTCTTTGAGTAATCGTCTACGTGTCTTTCCTGCTCCAGAGAGAGATCAGAGATCTTTATAGATCAGCTTTGTGTGTGTGTGTGTGTGTGTGTGTGTGTGTGTGTGTGTGTGTGTGTGTGTGTGTGTGTGTGTGTGTGTGTGTGTGTGTGTGTGTGTGTGTGTGTGTGTGTGTGTGTGTGTGTGTGTGTGTGTGTGTGTGTGTGCATGTGGGATGGCTCTTGTGCACATGCGGGCGAAATGTGATCAAGACAAATGTGCGATGAGACCTCTGTTGCCTTTCATCTTAATGGCCGCCACCTGACCAATCACAGCGCAAGAGATATGTGGTGGGATAAGGCTGTGTGAAGCTGGGGGGTTCCAGTAAACACACGCTGATTGGCCCCTGTAGCTCTCTCTCTCTCTCTTTGCTCCTATCAGCAATCACCCTTTAGTTAAGTCTGATTGGACCCAGACCATATAGCCTGTGAGATCAGCCAAGTATTGGGCCATAGATCAGCCTACAGCAATCCAAGGTCAGGGTCGTCCAGCGCTGAACAAACGCCTGTCAGTCGGACACCGAACGGTCACCTGAGTGTGACTCCCTGCCCCACGGCCATCGCTCTCTCATCGCGCAGCCTGAGCTGTCTCTCCCATTGATATTTGATCGATTTTAGTGCGATGTAAATCACCGAACCCCCTAGAGACGCCATGGAAACCGGAGCCTGAGCCTCCTTCACCTTGTTTTTCCCTTTCATTTTTCCGTCATGAGAAGCAGTGCAGTGGTTGACCTGCAGGAACCGTAGGACTGTACGCTGGGTCCGAGCTTAACCCTTCCGACCCGCGGACTGTAAAGTGTCTTCACGGGGAACTTCAAGGTCTCTGCGGGCCGCAGCAGCAGGGGGGAGAGAGTTAGACACACAGCTGCAGTAGCCCTGGATGGGTGGCCTGCATTCTTCCCCCTTTCTTTCTTTCCTTTTTCTTTCTTTCTTTCTTTCTAGTCCTTCTTTCTCTCTCTCTTACTTTGGGTCTTTATTACATTCTTCCTTCCCTGGGTCTGTCCTTCTTTAACTTTAGGTAATTCTTTCTATGCACTCCTCTTTAGTCCTTGTTTTTTCCCTTTTTTCTCTCTGTTTGCCAGATCAAAGCGCTGCCATTTCTTCTCTCTAAAAGCAAAGAATTAATACTAATGGTGCTGGGAGCGCAGGAATAAAGCGTCAGGATAATTACCCAGCAATCACTGCAGCATTCCGCGACCATGAGGGGGGGGGGGGGGGGAGATAGGGTCTTGAGCCTAAGCGGCGTGGACGTGGATCAACTTGGCCTGCACACACACAGGCACTCGCCCGCGCACACACGACCGCACACACACGTTGACACTCCCACACCTCCTCCATGGACCAGCTGTCTGTGTTGTAACAACTCCAGTTCCTGTCCTCCACTCTCTGGGCTGATACGTTTAGATTAGCAACACTTACTTCAACCTCAAACCGGGACTCATATTATTTTGGAAAGTGTGTGTGTGTGTGTGTGTGTGTGTGTGTGTGTGTGTGTGTGTGTGTGTGTGTGTGTGTGTGTGTGTGTGTGTGTGTGTGTGTGTGTAGTGTGTGTGTGTGTGTGTGTGTGTGTGTGTGTGTGGTGTTGTGTGTGTGTGTGTGTGTGTGTGTGTGTGTGTGTGTGTTGTGTGTGTGTGTGTGTACTTACAACGCTCAAAACTTGACTTGTATTAATTCAGAAAGGTGTCTGTGTGTGTGTATATTTTGCGTGTAAGTGTGTGCATGTTAGTGTGTATGTGCACGTCTGCTGGAGCAACATGTCTGATTGAGTGAATGTGTGCGTATGTCTAATTGATATGTATGAATGCAGCGGAGGCTCCGTGTGTGAATGACTCTGTGAAGGAATGCTGGGGGGGATGTCTACTTGTCATGTCCCCCATGTGCTATAGGGAGCCCCTGTTTTCTCAACAGGCCCTACATTTATTATAACAATCACAGACGGATTGTCTGTGTGTTTGTGTGTGTGTGTGTGTTGTGTGTGTGTGTGTGTGTGTGTGTGTGTGTGTGTGTGTGTGTGGTGTGTGTGTGTGTGTGGTGTGTGTGTGTGTGTGTGGTGAGTGTGTGTGTGCGTGTGCTGTGTGTGTCTGTGTGTGCGTGTGTGCGTGTGTGCGTCTGCGTCTGCGTCTGTGTCTGTGTCTGCGTGTGCGTGTGTGCGTGTGTGTGTGTGTGTGTGTGTGTGTGTGTGTGTGCTGTGTGTGTGTGTGTGTGTGTGTGTGTGTGTGTGTGTGTGTGTGTGTGTGTGTGTGTGTGTGTGTGTGTGTGTGTGTGTGTGTGTGTGTGTGTGTGTGTGTGTGTGTGTGTGCGGGTGTGCCGCATCTCAGTAATGGCACAGGGCCTCTTTGTGTTCTTCTCATGAGCGCCCCGGTTAGTTAGCAGCAGAACCAATGGCAGGGCCACATCCACCGGACTCTGCACAGCCACCGGTTCGGCGGCCTAATCAGGAGTGAAACCCGTAGAGGGTTCTGTCACACTCCATCCCGATCCAACATCCCCAAAAATAGTTTTTCCATTACCCTATGTAGGGGTGGGGGGGGGCATGGTCGCGGTGGGTGCCGTCAGAGACCTGGTGAGACAGGATTACACCCACCATGTGGTTTGGCACTAGGGGGTGGGTAAAGCCAGGAGGGCTGTTGTGTGGGTCTGCAGACGCCCACGTGGACCATTGGCACGCGATGGATGGGTCAGGGGGGGATGTGTCCCTTGCTCTAGCACGCCGCCCGGTCCATCACCATCGCTACCAGCTTCATCATGCAGCTGTTGTTATTTTTACCCTTTTGATATTTTGATGATTACTCTGCGTCGTGCCTCTCTGTCATTAAACCGAGATAGAGCAAAAGGAATACGTCATTCCGAGGACATAAGGTTAAAGGTTAGATTTAAACAGTCGAATCCCCCGCCCCACCGACTGTTGAAATCAACATCCTCTCTCTCTCTCTCTCTCTCTCTCTCTCTCTCTCTCTCTCTCTCTCTCTCTCTCTCTCTCTCTCTCTCTCTCTCTCTCTCTCTCTCTCTCTCTCTCTCTTCTCTCTCTCTCTCTCTCTCTCTCTCTCTCTCTCTCTCTCTCTCTCTCTCTCTCTCTCTCTCTCTCTCTCTCTCTCTCTCTCTCTCTCTCTCTCTCTCTCTCTCTCTCTCTCCCTCTCTCTCTCTCTCTCGTCCATTACTTAGTCCTATGAAGTCATTGAGCGCTGGCGTTCCGCTCCGTAAAGGATTAAAAAGGGGGGGTGAGTAATGTGTCCTGGAGCTACAATAACCTGACATCCACCGGGTCAATCCAGGGGAGCGAGGTGAAAGAGAGGTGTCATTTTCCCCTCCCGATTGTTCCGGTGTATGTCTGTCCTTCCTCACTCCCATGCACCCTCCCTCATCAAAGGGCGGATGGGGCCTTGTGGTTTAGAGGTGGGGCGGCTGAGGTGACAATGTCAAGTCGCACACCACAGCATCCTGTGCTAGAACGCTCTTTGTTCGACGCACAGGCAATGGCGAGCAATTATCTGTTTTGTGATCGTCGGTTGCTGGTGGAGTTGCTTGGCGGAGGATTCAGTGTCCCGCTCCAGATTATTTCCCATTGTGCGTAATGGTGCCGGGAACCTTTATGGAATTGTGTCCTTAAGGAATAAATGTGTCTTTGGGGATTTGGTTGTCTCGCCGTGTGCAAAAATAAGAGAGGAGGCCTTTAATGTCTAAGGACTGCTTTCTGGCGACCGGAATTGCAGTCTCAGGTGTAATTACATACTGATTCACTTAATCGTTTCTCAACAACGGTGTATAACAAGATAAGTAAGGCTCACCTCTAACTGGAAGATGTAGTAATTATTATTTGAATACAGGAAGACTAGACATGGTTAGAAAAACAAGTCATTGTCTCGTGTCACTGGTCCTTTTCTTGTGCAGTGACATACAATCACCACAAGGGGGCAACCACGTACACGGTATCAACGAAGCAGATATCCGCTTTTCCTGGGCCTTTGTCTAACAGACAGTGGGAGAGAGAACCATAGAAAGCAACAGAAAGGGATTGGAGGAAGAGGAGGGGGTGGGGAAAGGTTTGAATGAATCGCAGGCCCACCCTCACCTTGTGGAAAAGGTCACTGTCTTACCCCAGCTTCTTTATGGCCAAACTGCTTTTCTCTTTGAAGAGCCACATCTGAGTGCTTAGCTCCAGGAGGAAGTAGCTTATTAACCTGGGAATCAAGCAGCTCTGATTCAAGGGGGCGCCAAGCCGTGTGCAGGTGTGGATGTAAACGTGCAGGCTCACACACACAACAAAGAGAATTAATAGGCATCCAAAAGGTTCACGCACACACTTTTATTGGATCCCGGCATGAGTCCGCGGAGACGTTGTTGTAGAAGCACGGCGATCTCTCCAATCTAAAGTATTTCATAATGGATCCGTTTGACAGTGACCTAGATTTTCTCATGGGAAACCCACCAGATTACCACATATTGTTTAGTTTTGTGGTTTTTCTCTGCACGACTGCGCATGCGCGTCACTGCGTACCAGGCTATGTGTTTGCCTGGATGCGTGTGTGCTTACACACACACGCGTGCGCGCGCTCGGGTGTTTTTCATCCAAGGACATTCTTCCTGGTGTGCATGTGTCGGTCACTGCCTGGATTCCCCAAAACGCTTCACACAACCGTCGGTGTCACGTTCCCCGAGGTGACGACAAACCCAAGAAGCGAGCGAATGAATTGCTATCCAATTATCGTTTTGGTATTTCAATCGAGGCCACCCCCCCCCACGTCTTCGTCCTCAATAACGTTGAGAACCACCCAAACGATCACGTTTATGTGTGCGTGTTTTTTTTTTTGTTTGTTGGTAAGCGTGGTCTCGCTTTGAGTCGGTTCCTTGTGTTGTGCAGGAATGATTCAATGGAAGGACATGGGTCTGGTTCCAGTTCTGGGGGATTTTGATGGAACACATAAGGGTGGCCTGGTTCTGTGGTTCTGCTCCGGAACAGATCAGGACCTGTAGCCGGAGGCGCTCGGGGCTTCATCCAGCTTTTATTCACTTCTCTCTCACATTACATTAGACCTCAGCTTGTGTTAATCACGGCCACTCCGAGCGCTCCACCACAGCGGTTCACATCCGAGCCTTTCCTCCACAATGGGAATGTACAATTACAAGCATGTTGGATACAGAAAATGAGGAAGAATCAGCACAGAATCCCTTACACATTTACATTTTACTATCGGGGATGCTGATGACATCGCCCGAGTACGATTTCAAGGGATGTTCCATGTTTGGCTTCTCAAATGACTTAATAGATGACATTTGGAACTAATATCAAATTGCGGCCCCATGATGTTAGTGTTTGACAAAAGACCTTCAAACATGTGGCAGCATTGTCTCCTAGTGTGTGCACGGGTGTTGTAGACAGAATGTCAAGGGCAGACCAGGTCAGGGGTCCACTGTGCATAATCACTCCCATTTTTAAGGGGAAAACCTTTGCACTTTCCTTCAACCTGTTGAGAAAGTTATCGCTGCGAAAACAGGATGCACACACACACACACACACACACACACACACACACACACACACACACACACACACACACACACACACACACACACACACACACACACACACACACACACACACACACACACACACACACACACACGCAAACACACACTCATAAAGACACAGACATAGGCCTGGCCTACAGACTCCATCTGCGGTGGTCTCGTGGGATGGAAGTGTGTGTGGTCAGGCAGTGAGATGACGACTAGAGTGCTTTCAATGATGCAGTGCGCTTTCAATGATAACACTGTGTATGTGTGTGTGTGTGTGTTTGTGTGTGTGCGTGTGTGTGTGTGTGTGTGTGTGTGTGTGTGTGTGTGTGTGTGTGTGTGTGTGTGTGTGTGTGTGTGTGTGTGTGTGTGTGTGTGTGTGTGTGTGTGTGTGTGTGTGTGTGTGTGCGTGTGTGTGCGTGTGTTTGTGTGTGTGTGTGTGTGTGTGGCATGTGCGTGATGTATACACAAAAGGTGGGAGCATAGTGTGTGGTGTGTGTGTCAGCTAAGTATGCCAAGAGTAAACCTAAGCGACTCGTGATCAGCTCATCAAAACAAACAGGCTACTGTAAAGGAGAGGTCTTTGGCCTCCCAAAATGGCACACGGGTGCCCCACAACGCTCCTGTCCATAAATAACATGCCTTTTCACAGAGTACTTAGGCTGGGATAATTCGGCCCTGCATTCCGCACGCTCTGTCCCATACCCATTACTCAGAAAGCCCACTCCCATTGGCTGCCTTAAAGTCCAATCCAGGCGTAACGTATTTCTGCACGATTTGACGGAAGGCTGTGTGGTGATGCTAAATGTTTTGTCCGAGGGCTTGTTATTTTGTCCGAACAGGCCAAAGAAAACAAAAGCCTGGTGAAGAATGTAATCATTTATCTAAGACCGGGGGCTACATGCTCAATTTAACCTCAAATGCTTCTTTTGTTGTACCCACAGGGGGATGGAGCTAAGCTCGTAGGTGTGTGTGTGTGTGTGTGTGTGTGTGTGTGTGTGTGTGTGTGTGTGTGTGTGTGTGTGTGTGTGTGTGTGTGTGTGTGTGTGTGTGTGTGTGTGTGTGTGTGTGTGTGTGTGTGTGTGTGTGTGTGTGTGTGTGTGTGTGTCTTCCAACTTCTGTGCCACTACAACCAGAGGCTAATGTAGGTTGTCGGTGAAGTTTCCATTGCTTATGTTTTTCACAACCTGAGGAGATAAGCACACTTAGGCAATGCTGACTGTTTATTATTGAGTTCACTGTTTTGGCAGGAGGCCATCTTGTTCTGTGAATTTATTCTTGAAAGGCATTAGGCATACAGGGTACTGTATTGCATTCTATGGGGCACTGGTTTATCAACTGGTAAACAAACCCTTCTCAGCATGACTACGAAATGGACTGATATCCTATGGCTAGCTATGCTACAGTATTTACCACTGCATCTAGACCGCTGTTAAAGGAAAGTGTTTACCGAACAGCGTTTTTGACACTGTGAATGAGGGCCCTTCAGTGGCCCTCAACGGTTAATCGAATTCTAACTGACATCACAATATAATATCTTTCTTTGTTTGATTTGTCAGTTACTGACTGGAGAGCAGTAAGATTCGTATTTATTTTTCTTTTACAATTCAATAGTTATAATGATGTTGCAATATCAATTCAAGCATCAATTAATGTCAACACATAGGTCTGGAAAGAACAGTAAATATGGTGACTGCTTCAATGTTGTGTTGGTAAGACTAGGTAATGATTTATTGCTTGTTTAGTGAATAATACAGAACATAAGGAAATTTAAAAATGCATACAAAATCGCAATATATCGAAATAATCGCAATTTGATCCCAAAATCGTTCAGCCCTACCCTTCAGGGATAGCGCTACAGATGGTGTTCACGTGAAGAACATGTTGTCGGTAGCCCGTGGGCACAGCGTTAGCATCCCCAGTCTTGATTCCATGGGAATTCAGCTCGTTGAGGGACGGAAATGCCTGGCCATTGTGTGAGAATGTTCCCACTAAAGATATGGGATATGAGGGTGACAACAAAAAAAACCCCGCTTCCCATCAATTCCATACCACGAGGAAACCCACACCAGTCGAGGGGGCCCACACCACCAGAAACCATGACAAGTATGTCACACTCAATTGAGGCTTGGGCTCCGCTTTGATAGATGTTTGTGTCTTCTCCTTTCTTGTTGACTCTATTTGAATCTTTATTTGTTTTTTTAAATCTCAGTTCTTACCTTTATTTCTTCAACTCTGGTTGTTGAAAGAGAACGACTCTGGTCGTTCTCTTTCAATCCCCGCTTTCTTTTCAGTTTTCATATCGTCTCTTTTTTCACCCATTTTCTTTCTTCAAACACACCAACAAAAGTCCCGCGGCGCCTACACAGGGAGCGAGTGAATGCACCCACGGCGGTTGAGTGAACTGCGAGGGAACCCATCTGGTTCTGGCAATAGATGCATTCCCATCAGCCCGGTTCTACAGTCACTCATTAACCTATCTAGATCTTCTCATAGACGCCTTGTGCCTTCGCCACCAGAGCCCCCACCCCACTCACCCCCTCCACCCCACTCACCCCCTCCACCCCACTCACCCCCTCCACCCCACTCTTGCTCCACTTTTCCCTTCAAAGATAAAACTCAGTTGGACGCCTTAAAAGCCTCCATTTCGCCTTCCAGGGAGCAAGGAACACAACATGTTTGGGGTCTAATTGGATTCATTTGTAAAATATCTTATCTCTCCATGTACCCATGACTGGAATGCCATTCGTTCTCTCTCCTGAGTATTTCTCTTTTTTTTTTAATCATTTCACCATTTATTTTTATCTTACTCTTTTGGTAGCCTGTGGCCCTTGCACACAATTATTGGTTTCCCATGTTTATTGAATCAGGAATCCCTTTGAGTGAGCCTTTTCTTTCTTCTTGAAATCCCTCACATGTTTTCTATGGAGAGCGTTGTTTGGGATGCATCTCCGGCCGATGTTTCAGAGTGGAATCTGCCTTGCTAAAGAGTCAAAGAAAACACTCAAGTAGTGCACTTCCCATGTGAAGAAATTCATGGCAAAACTAAAGTTATTGGTCAGAATTGTTTAGATACTTCTAGATCACCAATTGATCTGTCTGAATCTTGAAATAAATAAACATCCTGTGGACAGATAACCGGTCCCTCTGTGCAACTTCAACAACTTCAATTTAATCTGCAACCGTATCTATGTTTGCCGCCGGAAGGATTGCATGTATGCCTGTTTGTGTGTGTGTGTGTGTGTGTGTGTGTGTGTGTGTGTGTGTGTGTGTGTGTGTGTGTGTGTGTGTGTGTGTGTGTGTGTGTGTGTGTGTGTGTGTGTGTGTGTGTGTGTGTGTGTGGTGTGTTGGTGGGTGTGTGTGTGTGTGTGTTGGTGTGTGTGTGTGTTGGTGTATGTGTGTGTATGTATGTGTATGTTGTGTGTGTGTGTGTGTGTGTGTGCATGTCTATGCAGGTTTATGCGGCATGCACACATTTGTGTATGTCTGTGTGTGTGTTTGTGTGCGTGCGTCTACACAGTATATGTGTCACTGTGCGTTTCCTGTGTGTCTTTGTGATTTTTGTGTGCGTGTGCATGTGTGTGTGTGTTTGTGGGTCCCCATGTGTTGGTGTGTTTCTGTTTTGCTGATTTCCATCAGATAAAGGCCTGTGGAGCAGCCCAGCCGGCAGTTACACTGTGGCTTTGTGGACCTGAGGTTAGCCGCAGATAGACACAGACACACATCGGCCCTCCGGTCTGTGGCCTCCCTTCTTAGAGTTCAGCTGCAGCGAGAGTACCCACTGTTATCCACTCATCCTCTGCTCACATCCAACCCAAAGAGCATACCTTTGGGAGGTGCCAAGGTGCATTGCTAAAGAATGCCGGTGCCCAGGTGGATGGGCCGGAGACCTGCATTGTTTCACAGCGCTTGCATAAGTCCTGAAAACAAAGGCAAGGCTTTGTGTGTGACTACAGACAAAGCACTCCATGTCAAGGTTGAATGTTTCCTCCGGTCTACGCGGTGCCACCAGGTCTATATGTTGTGGCTCTGATGCAATTGAACTTTGGAACTTTGACAATTTTGTCTTCTGCAATTGAAATGTTTTTTTCACCTCACTATACTTTCTCTCTCTCTGTCTTTCTGCTCTTCTATCTGTTCTGATAGAGAACCTGTTCAAATGCATTTTTTTTCTCCTTCCTGCAGTTGAAAGTACCACATTTTCAGTTGTGGCTCTGACACCTGTGTCTTCTTCAATTGCAATATGTTCATGATTAAAAATAGCATCTCTCTCTCTCTCTCTCTCTCTCTCTCTCTCTCTCTCTCTCTCTCTCTCTCTCTCTCTCTCTCTCTCTCTCTCTCTCTCTCTCTCTCTCTCTCTCTCTCTCTCTCTCTCTCTCTCTCTCTCTCTCTCTCTCTCTCTCTCTCTCTCTCTCTCGCTCTCTCTCTCGCTCTCTGCAGATTGAGAACCTGCTGGAGCAGTTGAAGGATAAGGACAAGCAGCTGGCGGGTCTGCGGGAGCGGGTCAAGGGACTGCAGACGGACTCCAGCAACACGGACACGGCCTTGGCCACACTGGAAGAGGCCCTGTCTGAAAAGGTAGAGAGACAGCCGGCTGTGTAGAGAGAGAAGGGTCCCGTCAGTGCGGGCATATTGAAGTGAGGCTTTCATTGTGGTGCTAAACATGGCAAAGATCACATCCAGGTTATATCCACTTCATTCCTACATTAAAGTATGCTAATTAATTAATTCACTTTTTGTTTCAATAATGGTTCACACAAAATCTCAAAAGCTGCTAATTTGCTAATTTAGCTAATTGATCATATTGTTGTTTGATATGGTGGATTACCTTTGCCGGCATGAATCCACGTTGGTTCAACCTCAAACTCCTTTCTACTCCAAATGAGAATACATTTAAGTGGACTTTATGGGCAAAAAGTAAGGGGTCTTAAAGTGGACCCATTAAGAGGAAGAGAAGAATATGCGGTCTCTAATTTGAGTTTATTTAAAAAAAAACGTAAAAGAGGTCTTGTAAAGGATCAAAAAGAAATGCAAGCACACACAGATATATGGGGACAACCTTTAACAGGTGCCATCGCATGGCAAGCACAGCTGTGGCCAAGGAAGGAGTGATTGAGTCATTCTCTTGTTCTAGACCCCCTTAATGAAACAGGTGACATGATTGTCAGGAGATGACCCTGTGGTGACCCTGACCCTTGATTCCAGCCGTATAAAGCCAGCATCATGGTGACTTGCAGTTTGCACATGTTTCAAAGTGCCTAACTCTTAGTCATCCTGCTGATTCCATGCTCATAGGAAGTATGTCTGGACTCCAACCCGCAAACACTGAGCAGTAGGTCATCCTTTGGGTGACCCTGTCTGCTTTTTTCCACACACTGTCGTCACACAAGGTGCAGACAGCAAACACACTCATTATTGGACTTGACTAGTCCTGAGCTCACAGGAAATGACTGGGATATACTGGGATGGGGCAAGGCTCACCACACAAAACACACAGAAAGAGCTTAACTACAGACAATGAACAATGATGATGAATGAATCATGACTGGAGACTACATGTGTGACAGAAGGAGACCTGGTTGCAGGTTCCAGAGGGAGGTCTGTCACTGTAGTGTGTGTATAACCGGCTCACAGATTACGCATGGACGGTGGCCCCTTATCTGTTGGCTGGAACGGGAGCGGTTTCGAGCCAAGTTATCCCTTGTATTTTAAACCAGGCTTCTACATTTCCTGTCTAAACATCCTACCTATATGCAGCGCTGCCTGTTTTCGCACACAGTAAGGTGCAGTGCACTGTGTGAGAGTGGGAGCAGGTGGAGAAGTAGTTTCAATGGGCATGGCGGGGGCTGAAGTAAGCCAGCTCTCTCTCCACATGGGGGGGGGTTCAATAAGCCGATCTCCCATTGGCTCGGCGTGCCGTTCGGGGTCTTGGCTCGCCGTACCAGTGGATGTTCTGGATATTGGTTGTAAACATCAACTGTTTGTTGTACTCTGGCATGTGCAAGGGCTCGCAGCTGTTCTCCATAAGGCCTCACCTCAGTGCTCACCCATCGAGCCGCTCGCCACACTAAAACACTAAAAAGGGCTTAATCACTTCCCAGACCACGGCAAACCTTGGTTTTCTTCCCCCTGTAATTTGTGCGGTATTTTATGTGGGATGTTTATGCTATTAAAATGTGTTGGATTTTTTGAGGGGGAATTCTTTTAATTGAATAAGTCACTTTTGGGGGTATTGTGGAGAACATTGCTCATTCACAATCGGTGGAATTGTTGGGGGATTTGTTCTCTATTGCTGTCTACGCACATCAGCGGTATGCACGGGTAAGCTCAAGACTTAATGAGATTAGAGTAATTCGATTGTTTTATGACACCACTTCTCTTACAGAATAGACATATCGCTGGTGGGTCTTTTCCAGTGCCAGACCCCATGTGAACTGGTGCTATGACGTCACGTTATGTTTCGTGAAGCGATTAATATCAGCTCTGCTTTCCACTTTTTACTAAACATGACGCTGGTTGCCAACACACATTTGTTATGGCTGAGGCCTGAACCTTGTTGCTCGCTGACACGTCTGTCAGCTATATCGGCATTGAAATCGCTGCTTGTTGACAGTTAACAGTAAAACAAGACATTAGAAACAGGGCAGATGTGGATGGCCAGCTTTACTGCAAAAGAAAAAAAAAGAAGAGAAAGGCAGCTACCAATGTGTTATGCTGTATGGGAGGGCACACAAGTGTCTACACACACACACACCTGTGTGCTTTGTTTGTTTGCGTCTTTTCTTACTGTGTGACACATTGGTTACGTGTTCTCTGGGGAGCGTAAACGTCCACTTCTGAAGTGAAGTGGACTGAAATCGCGTCCGGCGGTGACATCAGGTCTCTTGATGTCAGGAAAGCTGATGTCACTGCCGAGAAGGTCTGGGGATCAGCTGGCTGCATGTCGTTTCCCGCCCGCCCCCACCACCCCCGTTTGACCCTTTAGATTGTGTGGTCGTCTTGCCTTGCTGCATCGTTGGTGCTCGACTTGAATGGCCACATATGGATCGGTTCAATCAAGAGATGTTTACGCCACGTAGAAATCAATGTGTATAAGTCAAACCCCAGAGTACACAAAACACTCCACCATTAAACAGCTTGTTTTTACGCCCCGCGTTTGTTTTTCTATCCCGCAGACGCTGAAATGAACGGAATAAATGCATAATAAACGGCCAATAGCTATTTCTCCTTCAACCCGGCCGGTTCTCTCTGATGGATAACGTCAACCACTTCTAATGTGGCCTACCCATAATTCATCTGTGATGAGGAGGGTGCTGGGGAGCAGTTCAGACGCTGTGGTCAACGTAGGGCGTGTGTGTAATGTGTTTACGAGAGCCCCAGTGTGTGTGTGTTGCTAATCACACACCCTGTCACTAACGTGCACTCGGAGCCAGCCTCAGCCACAATGCTGTGGTTCTAATTAGCACAGCCAGGCACTGTGCCCCCGCCAGGCCCTGTGTGTGTGTGTGTGTGTGTGTGTGTGTGTGTGTGTGTGTGTGTGTGTGTGTGTGTGTGTGTGTGTGGTGTGTGTGTGTGTGTGTGTGTGTGTGTGTGTGTGTGTGTGTGTGTGTGTGTGTGTTTGTTTACGCAACTCTGCCCTACTTCCCCAAGCCTTGTAGAGACAGGTTTTTATGATCACGTCCAGGTCTCTCTCCCTGAATCCCAACCTCCAAATCTCAGATGTGTTTTTTCTTCGTGTGGGAAAAGCACACAGGGCCTATTAGCTGTGTGGTATCGTTAAGACTCTCTCTCTCTCTCTCTCTCTCTCTCTCTCTCTCTCTCTCTCTCTCTCTCTCTCTCTCTCTCTCTCGCCCCATACCGCATCTCTGTCTCTCTCCTCGTCTCTCTCTCTCTTATGCTCTGTGGTCTCGTTCAGACTCTCTCTCTCTCTCTCTCCTCTCTCTCTCTCTCTCTCTCTCTCTCTCTCTCTCTCTCGCCCCATACCGCATGGTGGGTGCCAGGCCTAGATGGGAGTCTTGAGTATTGGCCTGATTGCCCAGAGGTTTCGTGCTGCCAATCACGTACAGGGATGCCACATAAAAAAGGCTGGCTGCCTAAGCCGCGCTGCAAGCCAAAATCAACAGCTGTATAAACACTGGGGTGATCACTTTGGCCCGCCATGGCTTCTCACAAGAACACACTCATACACACACACTGGCACACCTATCTGCATACAGATATATCTAGTTAAAGATGGGCCCCCCATGCTCCTCTACCCCCCATGGTGACCACCTAGGCTCCCAGGGGCCCTCCGCCCCACTGGCTGAATGATGATACAAACATGCCCAGCCCCTTTTATCTGGTAGGAGTTATTAGCAGATGATCTACTCTCCTGCTCCTCCTCAGTAAATCTCTCTCTCGCTCCCTCCCTCTCTCTCTCTCTCTCTCTCTCTCTCTCTCTCTCTCTCTCTCTCTCTCTCTCTCTCTCTCTCTCTCTCTCTCTCTCTCTCTCTCTCTCTCTCTCTCTCTCGCTCGCTCTCTCTCTCGCTCTCTCTCTCTCTCTCTCTCGCTCTCTCGCT
>OLKM01001279.1:59735-64735 GCA_900291075.1 Melanogrammus aeglefinus | reverse complement strand
TGTGTGTGTGTGTGTGTGTGTGTGTGTGTGTGTGTGTGTGTGTGTGTGTGTGTGTGTGTGTGTGTGTGTGTGTGTGTGTGTGTGTGTGTGTGTGCATGTGTGTGTGACTTTGTGGGGGTCTAATGCCCACTGGGTCAGAGGTGAGCTGACAAACCGCCTCAGATTAAACTCGGATCAACCCGACCTCCCGCACACACACACACGTACACACACACACACACACACACACACACACACACATTCAAACACACTTGCACAGTCACTCACACGCACAGTCACACACTAACACACAGTCACACACACACAGACACGCACACAGTCTGCATGAAAAAACTAAGCGCCATAATAGAGTGTGTGACAGAATCTGGTTCTAACCGGTTCCTCCACTGATGGATCCATCTCAAGGACCGACGGACTCAGCATTCCTGACCAATCGGGCGGAGAATGTAGGCCGCGCCCGCCGAGTCCTCGCCGTGTACATACACACTGCGGGCGGGGGGGAGTTTGAGCCATACGGTGGACTCAGCCGGGCTTTTGATAGTCATTCCTCAGCTGTGTGACCCTGAGTGACGCCGGCCTCACGGCGTCCTCAGCCATGACCCCCCCCCCCCCACCCACCCCACCACCACCAAACGCTGTGTTGTTGATTCACCACGTCAATAAAGACAGCCTTCCGAGCCGCAGAGCACTCAGACCTGCCTCTTCAAAGAGGGCCCGTCTTCACAGAGCACCGTCGGGCCATTAAGAGGGGACGGAGAACGGGTGACGGAGGGAGGGAGGGGGGTCGGAGGGGGATGGGGGCGGGGCGGTGTGTGTCGCCACGTAACAGGATGCGATTGCTGCACTTCAGACGGAGGTAATAAGCACTAAGACTTGTGCATCCTGTTATCGTCGTCCATCTCCTCCCAGACGCCGTTTGTTTTGGCTGTTTGGACGGCAGAGTTTCCGTATGTATACAAAAGGGACGTGTGTGTAAATAAAACGGTTCTTAAAACGATACGGGAAATTCAAAGGTTATATCCGATAAATAATTAAAGATGAGTCGACCTGGGATGAGGTCAAGCCTGCGGCAGTGGGGAGAGAGAGAGAGAGAGCTAGAGAGAGCAAGAGAAAGAGCGATAGAAGAGACCGAACAAGTTCATGGTGGGGTCATAAATCGGCGTCCCTATGACAAATTATGTTCTTGGATTTTTTTTTTCCTTGGTTATAATGATCTACGTCACACCGCAATCTCGCCCCCATCCCATCATAATTGTCCGTGGGTTGTCGGTCTAGCCTCTGACCAGCGGTTGAATATCCCCCAAGTAGCCACACATATTTAACTCATTTGCGATATTTACAATTTAAAGAGCAATGTTCCAGGAATGATGGCGTTGGTCGTTTTAGTGACCATATATGTAACTGGATCCCTGCAGGCCCTTCCCTTGCTGTCATAATATCGCAAATCCCAGTCAGAACCACGGCTCTCCCATACCGGGTCCTGTTCTGAGCTCCTCCACTGGAACACAAAAACAAATTCGACTCCACTTAGAGCTAATGTGTTTTGGGCTGGATGAGAGGGGGCTTGATGTGTGTGTGTGTGTGTGGGTGGGTTGGGGGCGTGGGGGGTGGTGGGGGTGGGGGGGGATTCGGGGGAACAGAGCACTTAATTCTCTGAAAACGTCCAGCCATTCTGTGGAACTATCATTTCCTGGTCGTTACGGACACCTGTGTACAGTCACACGCACAAATACACCCACACATTCACACCCACAAACACACAAAAATACACACAATGTCTCAGAGTGTCATTGTGAGACATTAATAGTTATTAATATAGATTTATATATACTCTATCCTTCGATGTTGAACATTAAACTGTATTCTATAGATTACATCCTATCCTGATTAGGACAAAGCTAACAATCAGCACATGACACAGAAACAAATCATCTAGTTCACGTGAGTTGGGCCCCTTGTTTGCCCGTGTGTCTCGTAGATGGAGGGGACTGGCTGGTGCAATAGGTTTTTTCCGCTGACTTTAGCTGATTGAGAGGCAAAGTTCCTATTGGGGTGTGATGCTGCTTCTCTCTTTAAGTCTGGTAAGAACCACCTAAATAACAATGACATGTGCTCTCCCAGACTGATGTCAGCCTTTAGATTAAATATGTGTGTGTGTGTGTGTTTGTATATGTGTGTGCGTGTGTGCGTATGTGTGTTTGTGTGTGCGTATGTGTGTGTGTGTGTGTGTGTGTGTGTGTGTGTGTGTGTGTGTGTGTGTGTGTGTGTGTGTGTGTGTGTGTGTGTGTGTGTGTGTGTGTGTGTGTGTGTGTGTGTGTGTGTGTGTGTGTGTGTGTGTGTGTGTGTGTGTGTGTGTGTCATCACGTTTCGTACCTGATGATGTTTCAATGAGCCCCCTCTGTCTCAACAGGCCAAACAATCTTAACCAACACCTTGAGGCAAAGACCCAGAGACAGACACAGCTAGACTCACTGAGGAAGGGAGAGAGAGAGAGAGAGAGAGAGAGAGAGAGAGAGAGAGAGAGAGAGAGAGAGAGAGAGAGAGAGAGAGAGAGAGAGAGAGAGAGAGAGAGAGAGAGAGAGAGAGAGAGAGAGAGAGAGAGAGAGAGAGAGAGAGAGAGAGAGAGAGAGATCATTTGAGGTTACCAAACATCCTCTAGGATAAATATTCCTTCAAAGGAACAATGTCATCACTGTAGCGCCGTCACTCTCCCCCCTCCCCCCTAACACTTCACTTAACAGAGAAAACGTTAAACGTATAGAGATGTTGGCAGACTGATGAAACCCTTGGCAAGCAGTGTGAGGAGGGGGTGATGTCACCCTGATCACTGTTCAGCACTCAACCCTGAGTGACTGACTGCTGCCCCGGGGAAACAAGCAGAGAGCGAGACGCACAGGGAGGGATGAAAGGAAGAGCAGTGATTGGTTCTCCTCCAGCTAAACGATGCCCTTAACCGCAGGTTCTGGATCGGTTTACCCCCCCCCTCCACCCCCCCACACAACCTCTCGACCCCCCTCCAGGGATTGCGTTTTACCCCCCGTGCGCTTGTGTGTTTCATGCCGAGACCCACTTGCACACAATCCTTTCTCAACGCTGGATTATCTGTGTGTGTGTGTGTGTGTGTGTGTGTGTGTGTGTGTGTGTGTGTGTGTGTGTGTGTGTGTGTGTGTGTGTGTGTGTGTGTGTGTGTGTGTGTCTTCCAGGCCCTGATAAAGGCGGAGGGGACGCCGCAGGTAGTGGACCTCAAGGTAGGACCCCCGGATACAGTCCCCCGCCGCCCCCCCACATCACAATCAACATCATCAAACACCCAGCATCATTCCACTGACCCTGTTGACCAGTTGGCCAACCTTCCTAACTCACTACACTCCCCCCCCCTCCCCCCAACAGATAGCAGACGATGCAAACAGGAAGTGCCCGGACATCGCAGACCGCCTGCGACTCCTGGAGCAGGAAGTGGCGCGCTACCGAGAGGAGTCGGGCCATTCCAAGGCCGAGGTGGAGAGGCTCATGGGAGCCCTGCAGGACGCCGAGGGGGACAGATCCAACAGGGACAGGAAGATCTCCGAACTGGAGAGGTGAACACCCTGTGTGTGTGTGTGTGTGTGTGTGTGTGTGTGTGTGTGTGTGTGTGTGTGTGTGTGTGTGTGTGTGTCTGTGTGTGCGACGCAAGCCCGAAGTACAACGGCGCGTGCACATCCGACAGTTAATCCCAGGGACTGTACAATCCACGCTTGAACCTGGCATGATCTGGATTCATCTCGCCAGCGCTTTATTTATAAATGAGTAATCCACAAAAACATAACCGTCTAACCTCTGTCCTCGTAGCACTTGAGACCACTTCCATGCCGTCATGCTTTCCGTCTGATCTATTCATACCGTTTAAGTACACACTGGGCACTTTGTATATAGTGTTGTTTTTTATAACCGTGCAATTAAACAATTTATCACATAAATGTTGTTTTTCCCCAACCCCCCCCCCCCCCCACCCTTTTTTTGGTTATTTATTTTTCTGTGTGTGTGTGTCTCCAGACCTGGGTGAGTAGCTGTAGTGTGTGTGTCTCCCGTCCATGTTCACTCACAGCCATTCCACCGTCGTCATCTTAACCTCACACTGGGACTGTTTGCTCTCAGTGGGCTTTTAAAGTGTGCCTGGCGGTTAAACGTGAGAAAAGGCTATAGGTGTTTTGGCCTGCCACCCGCACCAACCCTTGATTTGAGCCGTCCCTGTGGGACGGTTATCACATACAATTACCGTCTCCCTCTTCCCGGCATCGTTGCACAACAAACAGACAGATTAAATATTTTCTGGGTCATACAACGGGAGATTTATAGGGTGTTATGAGGATGGTGGTGCGTGGGAGGAGGTAGGTGAGGGGGGAGGGGGGTTCTCTTGTATACGTGTTCATCATCCCAGCCCTATCATCAGTCGATGTTTGCGTCTCCAGTGTGTGTCTGTGTGCGCATACGCCAACGCACACGCGTGCCATGGTGTGCACATGTTTTTCATTTGCTTCTCTCTGTTAAAACACACCCATACATTTCTATGTGTGAACTCGCTCGTGTTGTTGTGTAAGACATATTTTTCTTAATGGTTGTGTGTCTGTGTGTCTCTGTGTGTGTGTTTGTGTGTGTGTGTGTGTGTGTGTGTGTGTGTGTGTGTGTGTGTGTGTGTGTGTGTGTTGTTTATGTGTATGTTTGTGAGTGCCAGCCAGTCAGTCAGTCGTAGTGTGTGTGTCTGTTTATTTGTATATTTTTGAGTGCCAGCCAGTCAGTCAGTCAGTCAGCCGGAGGTGTGCCAGTTGGAGGGAGAGTATTGAGGCCAGGCTGAGTGACACTGACTGTTTATACTGCTGTTTATTACTGGAATACTGCTACCCAATTATCATCTGATTTATGGATTGGCACAGTGTGTGGAGTGTGTGTGTGTGTGTGTGTGTATATGTGTGTGGACCCAAATTAGCAGTTGTTTAGTGCCAAGACGGAAATGTGCTTGTGTG
>OLKM01001279.1:52235-54735 GCA_900291075.1 Melanogrammus aeglefinus | reverse complement strand
CGCACGCACGCACGCACGCACGCACGCACGCACGCACGCACGCACGCACACACACAGCACGACACCACGCACACACACACACACACACACACACACACACACACACACACACAGCACACACACACGCACGCACGCACGCACGCACACACACACACACACACACAAACGTTGATACAAAGTAAAGCTCAAACTGGAAATGTTTTTCTGGTTTCCAATGCGCATGGTATTGCTCCTTTGAGGGATTTGTTTGTGTTCATTTATTTTGAACATTGTTATTTTCCCTATGCATATTTTCATAATACCTCCATGTGCTACACACCAGTCTGCGTCCTGTGTACACAGAGATGTTTCAAATCCCCAATGGACTTTTTATTGAATTAAATAACTGAAGGGTGAATTTAATGCAACCAGGTTATCCTATGGAGAATTTGTCCCTCAAACTGTCTAAGGACTTTCAGACACAGAGACACACACACAACGACACAAACACACACACACACACACACACACACACACACACACACACACACACACACACACACACACACACACACACACACACACACACACACACACACACACCACACACACACACACACACACACTCGCGCACACACACACAGACACACACACAGCGTATATGTGTCCGTCTGTAGGGCAGCTGGTGGTGCAGTGTCAACAGATTGGCGCGGCTGTGGAATAATAATGTGGGGTGGTAGAGCTTGCCTGGTCAATGGCTGTTTACAAGACTGGAGGGTTCTCTTAAGGACTAATTTGTCACTGTCAGCTTTCTATGCATTTTCTTTGGCCTAAAAAAATAGGTGCCAAATTTAAATGTGCTCAAAGAGCACATTTTTAAAGTCCACATGCACGTGTTGATGCGTGAAGCGGTGTGTGCTGTATCCCTCAATGTGTGAAGTGTGTGGCGGTTTCTTTCATGTGTGTTTGTGTGTGTGTGTGTATGTGTGTGTGCCTGTGTGTGTACTTATGTCTATGCGTGTGTGTGTGTGTGTGTGTGTGTGTGTGTGTGTGTGTGTGTGTGTGTGTGTGTGTGTGTGTGTGTGTGTGTGTGTGTGTGTGTGTGTGTGTGTGTGTGTGGCTAAATAAGTGTGGCGGTGATGGTAAATACAGAGCTTTCCTAGCTGGTGACTGCAGGGGTTAACTCTGTAATCAACACCTTAGAAATGCACAACACGGATGGCAGATTTATTGCATGTGTGTGTGACTTTGTGCGTGTGTGTGTGTGTGTCGCCTTATGTTGGTGTGTGTGTGAAAGCGCATCACGAGTGCAAGAGAGTGTTATTGTCGTTGAGAGATTTACACACACCTTTTCAGCTACAGGCATCAGGCCCCGTCTTGTCTGAGTCTGCCTGGCTGTAAGACCAGACACAGCTCCTGTCTGGCGCTCTGTCTGTCTGTCCATCTGTCCGTCTGTCTATCTCTCTATGTTGGAGATCAGACACATCACCTGTCTGTCCTATTCCCTGCCTGTTCAGGCACACATGCCTTTCATATACAACCTTTTTTTTATCGTGTAACTGTGTGTGTGTGTGTGTGTGTGTGTGTGTGTGTGTGTGTGTGTGTGTGTGTGTGTGTGTGTGTGTGTGTGTGTGTGTGTGTGTGTGTGTGTGTGTGTGTTTGTGTGCTACAGCAGGGAAATATGGATGTATCCTTTCTTCTCCTTTATTGTCATCCATAGCATTCTCTACTTTTCTCCATAGTCAAATCAATTCACCAAACGTCCAAAAGCAGATGATGACGAGTGAGATGAAGACAGATGGACTGACAGACGGTCATCCACACTCGCTGTCCCAGGTCAGTGTGTGTCAGTGTGTGTGTGTGTGTGTGTGTGTGTGTGTGTGTGTGTGTGTGTGTGTGTGGTGTGTGTGTGTGTGTGTGTGTGTGTGTGTGTGTGTGTGTGTGTGTGTGTGTGTGTGTAGCATTCCTTATTCTTTAATTTAGCTGTTCCTCACTCAACTAATAAAGTTCTGGTTGACAGAAAGGCCTTTCCTCCTCCTCCTCCTCTTCGTGTTTCAAAGTTCATCCCTTTAAGCTCAAGATTCTCGTATCCTTTTCTCCTTTTTCTCTCTTATCCTAAATCTTTCTTTCTTCCGTCCACCTTCCCTATATCAACATTTCAGAAAGTGTGTCCTTTATCTCTGCCTCTGTCACTCTCTCCTCACCTCCCTCTCTCTCTCTCCAATCCGGAGCTTTCCTCCACTCTGTCAAACCCAACTAGCTCACCCTTCGCTCCTTCCCTCCCTCGGTGCGTCTCGCCGGCCGGCGCTAAGTGGAAGGGACGGGCGTTTAGTCGGACAGAAATCAGGTCCATACGCCGGCCGGCAGTGGGGGGGTATAATGGTTCAAGGGCGGGCAGAGAGCAAGAGAGTGTGAGAGAGAGTGTGTGTGTGAGAGAGAGAGAGAGAGAGAGAGAGAGAGAGAGAGAGAGAGAGAGAGAGAGAGAAGGCGCAAACGTTATCCACATGTGATGTGATGCACA
>OLKM01001279.1:46667-51713 GCA_900291075.1 Melanogrammus aeglefinus | reverse complement strand
CATCCCCACACACTCCTCCCCCAAGGCGTTCCACACACTGAGTTTACACTTATTTGGATGATTCTGTGTTTACTGGCAAGGAAAACATCCCTCTTCCCTCTTCAAACAGTCCCTGAGCTGGTTGTTCTCTCTTAACAAGCCCTCAGAGAAATAGTTTCCAAGTTGAATCCATCTGGATATTTAGAGAGATGGATAGAAACATTCACACAGTCAGAAAGATAGATGGATAGATAGATAGATGGATGGATGGATGGATGGATGGATGGATGGATGGATGGATAGATTGTGCTGGCTCAGCGTAAGTGCTGCCTTTAAGCCCTCCATCCCTCTCTCTCTCTACCGCTCTCCCTTTCTCCCTTCCCCTCCCTCTCTCTCTCTCTCTCTCTCTCTCTCTCTCTCTCTCTCTCTCTCTCTCTCTCTCTCTCTCTCTCTCTCTCTCTCTCTCTCTCTCTCTCTCTCTCTCTCTCCTCTCTCTCTCTCTCTCTCTCTCTCTCTCTCTCTCTCTCTCTCTCTCTCTCTCTCTCTCTCTCTCTCTCTCTCTCTCTCACTGCACGTATCTCCCAGTCCATCAGGAACAGTGCACGCTCCGAGGGTAAACAAAACACAAACAATCCACCCGCCTCCTCACCCCCAGCCCACCAGAACAGGCCCCCCTTTTCACGCATTACTTTCGATACCCGCCCCGGACATATATATAGAGATATAGTTATGTGGGCGAGGGCAAGGAGAAGGGTGGGGGTGATAGCATCTCTCTTCCTGATCAAGGATACTCCATGGCCGCCACGCTGAGTTTCCCAAACACAGAGGAAATCTCACATCGGAAGTGTTCGCCGACTCCAACCAGACTTTCATCCCGCCTGCCGCCACTTTAACCCCTCTGCCCCCTCTCCCCTCTCCCCCCTCCCCCCTCCCCCTCCCTCGTCCCTCTCCCCTCTCCCCCCCCCTCCCCCTCCCCTCTCCCCTCTCACCCTTCCCCTCTCCCCTTCCCCTCTCCCCCCCTCCCTCTCCCCTCTCC
Organism: Melanogrammus aeglefinus; assembly: GCA_900291075.1. Classification (NCBI taxonomy): domain Eukaryota; kingdom Metazoa; phylum Chordata; class Actinopteri; order Gadiformes; family Gadidae; genus Melanogrammus; species Melanogrammus aeglefinus. The sequence continues at coordinate 50,698 of OLKM01001279.1, read as the reverse complement.
CCCTCCCCTCTCCCCTTCCCCTCTCTCCGGGTCGTGCTCAGCCGTGGCGTGGGCGATCTGTGACAGTCCCTCCCCGAGCACGGCAGCTGTTTAAAAAAGAATCAACTGACGGGGATGAGATTGGAGAAGGGGGATGATCTTCCTTTGATCCCGCTCGAGGAATGCTTTCATTGGAAAGCAGCGCTCGGAAACCGTCAGCGTCCACACGTACGCCAGAGCCGTGGTATATGGCGTTCCGGATAAGCCTTCCGAGCCATTTTCAGGGTTTTCAAGAACTCCAGAGGAACACCGGGTGCACATTATGACGTGGCGTTTTCACATTTCAAAGCAATGGAATCGGAATCGCACAAAGATGCACGGAAAGATCGAACCAAAGAAGGGCAGAGCAAACAAAAAGATGGAAGAAAAGGAGATCGATATCCATGTAGACAGACAGATGGGGCGATAACTGTCTCAAGGAGTATGAGTGAAAGGTTGAATCTGTGTGAGTGTGTGTGTCTGTGTGTGTGTGTTTGTGTACGTGTGTGTGCTTGTGTGTGTCTGTGGCTGTACGTCTGTGTGTGTGTGTGCGTGTGTATGCGTGTGTATGCGCCCGTGTAAAGTGATGGGATCAGAGGTGCCGGAGCTGCTGGGAATGTGCATTCTCTCACTCCCCACTCGTTTATTTGAGTGATTATAATCCCACCATCACCAGAGGGGGCCAGACGATGTAATGAGCCGGCCCCGGGGACCCAGGTGCTGATTGGTTCTGCAGCCGCAATTCTCCTCACCTTCGCACCCGTTTGGCCCTCTGTTCCTTCCCTTCTGTCTGTCTTCAGTTTTTCCCCATCAACCCTTCTCGCTTCTTTTTGTCCTGCACCATTGAAAAACTCTGTGTGTAATTGTGTGTGTGTGTGTGTGTTATTCTCTTGGCTCCCCAACTGATTCGCACCAGATCTGCAGACGGACGTGCAGAAAACGCACATGCACACGCACGCATACACACACACACACACGCACACGCACACACGCACGCACGCACACACGCACGTACACACACACACACACAGGCACACGCACACGTACACAGGGGCTACCACGGCCGGACCCTCGAGAGCGTAACTCAAGCAGAGAACTGTGTTTGTACACGCGTGTGAAGGTGTGTGTGTGTCGGAGTCTGTCTTTGTGGGGCGGGGTCAGACCTCTGCTTGTTGATGCTGGTGCATCGAATTACTGCCAATCTGTCACATCCAATTATAGCTCCAGACTGCTGACACACACTGCCTACCTCTGTACCAGTGTGCGATCGCGAGCGCGTTTCTTGTGTGTGCGTGTGTCACCAAGCGTTGTGTGTGTGTGTGTGTGTGTGTGTGTGTGTGTGTGTGTGTGTGTGTGTGTGTGTGTGTGTGTGTGTGTGTGTGTGTGTGTGTGTGTGTGTGTGTGTGTGTGTGTGTGTGTGTGTTTGCCACCACTCACCTCCAGCTGTGCTGACGTGAAGAGCCACAGGCGCAGGGCAGTGATCTGGCTGACTGGGCACTTTTTCAGCCCCGGGGCCAGGATAAGACCCCCTGTTGTACCAGTCACTTGTGAAGTCCCAACATTCAGCACCCCCACCCCCCCCCCCCCCCCCCCCCACTCCGAGTTCCCACTGCAAATTCATCAACGTTGCAATGAACCGCCAGCCATTAATGACCACAGGATGAGGGGAATACCAGTGGCATACCAACCAGTGGCATATCCTGCATTTTAGGATATGTCACTTACGGAAGCTACCCGAGGCTAATGGCATGCTAATGCTACTGTACCATGCTAATAAGTTTGCTATCTGTGTGGTGGGTTTGACTGCACCTAATCCATTTTTGGCCTCCATGTGCTTCTCTCAGAAAACTAATGTTTAAATCATTCCAATGATTTTCTCGTAACCAAAAAGACCAGGATGGACTTTATCTCCCTGTGCTTTTTGCCTCTCCAACACAATTAGAGCGGGAGACAGACAGACAGACGCAGACACAGACCGAGAGATACTACGGAGCACCGTCAGAGAGATACCCAGAGGCAGAGAGATATAACGAGAGGCAGGGAGAGAGGAGGGAGGGAGAGAGACATAACGAGAGGCAGGGAGAGAGGAGGGAGGGAGACAGACATACGGATAGAGTGCAGGAAGAGACCGATGGAGGGGAGGGTTTGTTATTTCTGTCCAGTGTTTTCTTTCACAGCTCCAGCATCCAGTGAGGAGCAGTACCCCCTTCCCCCTGCTCCCTGTAGGTGTCAAGACAGCCCACACACACTCTGCACCAGTGGTTCCCAACCCTGTGATCAGGACCCTGCTTGGGGTCCCCTGATACGCATGTGGCGACGAAGGAGATTGCTGACATAAGCAAAAGATGTTTGATGATCCAAGTTAGCAAACCCTTTTGTTTTAAAAAGGTCTCACTGTCCTCAGGACTGCCTAATTATTCGTAGCTACAAGCAAAACTGCTGCTTATCCTTTGGACATTGATATTACCGGCAGATTTTGATTGGGTTAAAACGTTTTGTATTTTGTGTTGAAGCAGATGCAAAAAAGTCAAAAAGGTTGGACACCCCGCCTCTACGCTGACACACACACACACACACACACACACACACACACACACACACACACACACACACACACACACACACACACACACACACACACACACACACACACACACACACACACCCACGAACGGACACATGATACACTCCGAGGCGCGTCCATACACGTGGGTGTTTGAGGTGGCTCATCTCCATCTCTTAATCGCTCTCCGGTGATCACGGCTCCTTCGTCACCGGAAGCCCCTCTGTTTTCTCTGCACCTCCCCCACAGCATGTTAACGCCTCCGCCTTCCACCTCTCAAATCAGTCAGGAACACTTCTGCCGGCTAGGGAAACAAAAGTATTTTGAACCTGATTTACAATAGCACGTTGTGGTGTCTTGATGTGTTGGTGTGTGTGTGCGTGTTTGTTTTTCTTATTTTCATTGAACTTGAACAGAACAGATTAGAGAAAATACCCCTTCCTCCTCTCCCCTCTCCCCTCTCCCCCCTCCCCACTCAGCTCCCCCCCTCGGTTTCCCAGAATGCCATGCGGGAGACGGCGGAGCGGATCAGGGAACTAGAGCTTGAGCTGAGGGAGAGCATGAACACCTCCGCCCACAAGGAGGCGCTGTGGGCACAGGAGGAGGAAGCCCGTGCCCAGGCCCAGATGGAGGTCCAAATGGCACACACACACACACACACACACACACACACACACACACACACACACACACACACACACACACACACACACACACACACACACACACACACACACATACGCCCATGCACACAAACACACACACGCAAATGCACGCATGTACACACGCACGCACACACGCATCCACACAAACTCACAAAACAAAACAACACAAACACACACAAACACTCACATCCGATAACCATAAATCACACCTGTGTGAACCACCTCCGGTCTCTTTGCTCCTTGTGCCTGTCCTGTTAACACTGCTGCTTCCACTGGCTGCCATCTTAGCCCCTTGGTCTCTGAAGAGCACAGGCAGCCATTGAGAAAAAAAGAAAGGCTTGCATGAACCGAACTGCGCCCCCATGTGGCGGCGGGCCCCGGTGCAGCTAGGGAGGGCCAACTTACACCTCTTTAAGCGCCGTTGGTAGCTGACAAAAGGCTCCCTAAGGACACCTTCCAACTGTTTTGGATGTCCCCGTCCCCCCCGTCCGTCCTCTTTGTGTCAGTAATTGCCTTCTCTCGTTGACTTCCTGTGTGTCTCGTTTCCAGGCTGCAGTCTGCCAACGTAACAGAGCGTTTCCATGCGTTTCTGTCGATGTCCTGCCTCTCCCTCTGTTCATTGTTATCCTCTATTCTAAGTTATGTTTATGTCTGCATTGTGGTTTGATAAATCAGGGGTGGGTGCGTGTGTGTTGTATATGTCCTTGGCTGTCTGTATGTGTGTGTGTGTGTGTGTGTGTGTTTGTGTGTGTGTGTGTGTGCGTGCTTGCGTGCGTGTATGTGTC